>JAOUZG010019144.1:7514328-7527858 GCA_026289955.1 Argiope argentata
TGTGCTTGTGCGTGCGCATTCATATGTGTAGTGCTTGTTATGTGCTTGTGTGTGCGTGTGCATATGTATAGAGTTTGTTATGTGCTTGTTTGTGCCTGTGCATACATATAGATCTTGTAGTGTGTTTGTGTGTGCTAGTGCATCAACTGTGTGTTTATGTCATTGAGTGATTTGTAAGAGAAAAAGAGAGATTGGGGATAAATGCTGAAGATTTTCTGTTGAATCTCAGTTCCCTTTTTATTAAAAATGCAGCTAAATTTTTATCTCAGAGATAATTTTTCATTTCCTACGTAAAACTCTGATGGGCAGTCTGTTGAATGTGATTACACCTAAACAAAAGATAATAAAGAGACTTTGGAAATGCTTTAAAAATATTTAGATACTGGATATTTCCTGTAAAAAAGTATAATCTGGCATATCTTTGAGATCTGTTATTTATACATGATACTGCAAATAAACATTAAATAGTAAAATTTACATTAATTGAAATCTCACTTTGGTGTGAAAGAAAAAAAATCAAAACCCTTCCGAATGGGAAGTTAAAATGTTAGAGCTTAAACAGTGAAAAAGAAAATCAATTTTTTATGGATACACTGAAAGTTTTAAAAGCCGTGGTTAAAAAATAATTATGAAAGGGTATAATTTTTAAAAGTATCTGCCTCAAAATTATTTTGATTTCTCTTTTATAAGCAATTAAGCAAGTATTTCATTACTCTCACTCTTGAATACACACACCAGACGTTGAAATATATTCGAAACATTACAGATTTCTATTCATTATAAATTTATCAAAATGATGTTAATATTCGTTGATGCACTGAAGTTTTTTTCTCCGTTCTGAGATATTACATGCAAACATCCATTTGCCACAATGTTTTGCAACAACCGTCTGTCTTCTCCCCAGACAGCCGTGAATGATGTAACCTCCCCTACTTTGCATCCCCCCTCCCTTATTGTTCCCCTACAGCAAGCAATTGCTTATAAAGAAGGATGGGGGTACTTAAGAGAATGAAATGTCATCTTTTTGTTGCGATCGATCGCCAAAGTTCCTCAAATGACGCCAAATGGCGGGGGTTCTTAATACGCAGAATATCAATTTATTATTGCATGATGTCCTTTTTCATCACTGCCTCTCGACTCCGTCTCTCTTGTGGTTCGAGTCCCTTGAATATTTGATTCGAAATTTGTGGCAGTGCATTTGGAATGGTACCTCCTTTTATGTGCGTGAGTCTAATGGACAATTCCTTATTTCTAACCAAAAAAAAAATTCCGTTATTGGATTGAAAATGGTTATTTATGATGTAGGAACCTCTCGGCGAAATGGCTGTTTGTTTTCAGGAAATGATGTGATTTCTGGAGCAATTTCGCCAAACAATGATCATTATTCTTGAATTTCCCCTTTCAGCCATATGGATAATTGGATATTGAAATGGAATTATTGGACTATCATTTCTTAGTTTCGGTGAATGTTTTTTGCTAAATGAGAATCAATTTCCGACCGCATGAGAGCTTGGAAAAGTACCATTGTAAATAAGACATAAACATGCAAAATAAATATATTTTCGCAACCAATGAAAATAGAGTTAATTTTATACTTTTATGTTTTAAAAGAGCATACCAATTTCTGTGAAGTTAAGGAAAAACGCAAAAATAGCACAATCTGAAAAACTTTACCTTGATAAAAATTTAATGGTACTGGGACTCTGTCATGCGAATTTGAGTATAAGTGAAATCAAATAATGGGATGTTCAACAGGGCGCAAGGGTCACATTTTTAATATGGGGTAAGATTTAGTAGATTTGCAAAAGGACATGACATGACATTATCCCTTTTTCTATATTCGAGTCTAGTAAATACTGATGCTGAAAACATGCTGATTTCATAAAAGAATTTAGTATTTTTTAGTATTATATGATGAAGATAAAAAACTCTTTGTAGAAAAATCAGATCAAATATCAATCAAATATCATCAGATAAAATAAAAAATATATATGCGTTTGAAGAAACAAATGATTATCTTATTCAAAATAAAATTACTTTGAAAATCTATATGTTGTTTCGAACTGTTGAAATGATAAATCTATTTAAATAAAAATGGATCTCGAAGTGCGTTGCTAAACGCAAAACTAGAGAACGGCTCGACCGATTCGGCTAATTTTTTTAAAAAATATTTTCATTAAGATACGAGGCTGGTTCTTATGGAGAGAAAAATGAAAAAAAAAAAACTGTGAGGGAAATAGTTAAAATGACATTTTTCTTACTTTCCCGCCAAAAATCTTCATTTCCTTCCCCCCCCCCAAATGAGTAAGATAACGGGAAGAAATGATTTTCTGAGAAAAAATACGTGAAGTCAGTTGGTTTTCATTTATAGATAACGGGAAGTTTTAAAAAGAATCATTTGAATCATTTTGAATAGCATTTTGTTCATTTGTTCGTTTTTATTTGATGATGTTTCCTTTTTTAATTTTGCTATTGATTGTGTTCTGATATAAAGTAATTCTTCTGTTGTTTTTACAGATAAAAATACTTTTTATATATATAAATGCGGCATTAAGAGCTCTTAATGTGTTTATTTTATTCTTGAAATGTGAAATACGTCTTTTTTTCTATTAGGCTACGAAGACCCAATAACTAGACAGTAAGAAGTCTGTCGGGGCAGCTAGTGTAAAATAAAACTCATCTAATCCTCTTTCGTAGCACTGATTGATTTTGCTTTACATTACCACTACAGATTCTTTATTGTTTGACAGGAGTTAGTTTATCTTTTGTTATTTATTTGATTGATGAATAATGGCTGTCCGACGTACGGCCAGCAAATTCAAAAGACCACACCTCAAGCTTTCAGGACCAATTCGCACACATGTAATTTGAGAAGTTTTGGCGATCTGGATATTGACAAAGAATGATTTAGCAAATTAAAATACAGGTTCAAAAATAATAAAATGACACTTTAACTTCTTGAATACAATTTACAGGGTATTCTAGAATGAGCGATCTTCAATCTTCCCGATGGCATTCCATCATATGTAAATGTTTATTCCGCGTTTTATGTTGTTAAGAGATTCTTATCATGAATAGTTAAATCGGTACAATTGAACATTGTATATGGCAGTGCTTATTGTTTTGTTAATGTTACTGAGAAAGATCGAAGTTTGGAGAATGTCGACTTTCACCGGTGAATGTCGACAAACACATAGTCGCTTGGTGCATGTCCGAAATATTTGCTAAATACCCTTATTTCGGACCTACAAATGTCGACATTCACCCTGCATTAATCATGAATGTTGAACATGTCCGATATTCATATTTTCTTTCCCGTAATTCATTCGCGATAAATTTTTCAACTCTCTTTCTGAAAGGAATGATTAAGAAATTCAATTTATCACAGAATGATAGGTGTTTGTGCTACATTGGTGCAGTCCAGGATGCCAAGCATTTGGTATTTGAGTGCACTAAATTTATTCACGAAAGATGTAAACTCAGGAATTGTCTTCTAAAGAACAATATAGCTTGGCCTCCTCATTTATCTGCATTTGTGCAGAATAAATCATCTTACATTTCCTTCCGTACATATATTACTTGTATTTCCCCCCCCGTGTTATTTAAACTTTATTTCAGTGTGTTTGTCTATAAATACTTGCATATATTCTTTTGTATTTGTGTTTTGAATGTTCTATTTCATTTTTATCCTACTTCTTCAACTGTATTATAACATAAACCATGTGTTTCTGCTAGTTTGTGAGCATTTTTGTGTATTTGCTTTCCCCCTCTTTTTTTTTCTTTGCATTCGTGCCTATGTCTTTATTTTCGAGATTTATCCTACTGTTAATTGTGAAATGACTTACATCTGTAAGTCTTGTGGTATACTTGTTGACACAAGGAGTTTATACCTCGAGAACCAATTAAAAAAAACATAGTGCATTCAAAATGATGCCTTTTTTGAAATCAATTAATAGTTCTTTTAAATTATTTTAAAAATTTAATTTTAAATCAATTAATTACTTTTAATTAAAATAAATTAAATTAAAATAATAATTATTTTAACAATTTTATTTTAATAATAATAACTCTTTTAGTAATATTTTTAAATTAATAATTCTTTTACATTATTTGATAATTCAGAAGAATTATTAAGTAACTTATTTTGAATAGCATTTATATCAATTTGTTTTCTCAATTAAATTGCTAATAAGTAAATTAAGTATGTAGATATCCTTGTAGTTTCAGTCTAATATTAATACAATATTATGAAATTTTTATCATAAAAATTGATAGCAAAATAGGCATCATTTTGAATGCACTGTGCGTTTTAAGTTCTTAATCATTCCCTTCAGAAAGTGAATCAATTTTTATAATAATTAAATTTTTTAAATTAATTTTAAAATTCCAAGCAGAACAAACGATTTGGAGGGAAACATCCAGTCACTTCTTCGTTGGCTCCTCCCTTTTCGTCATCCACCAGAGCATATCTGTGATTGTCGACATACACCGGTCAGGGTCCGAATGCACAAGAATGTAATGAAATATTCGCTCTTTCACTGACGTATTTGCTGTTTGTCGACATTCACCGGTAGAAGTCGACATTCTCCAGACTTCGGTCTTTCTCGGTAACATTAATAATTATCAGCCAAGAAGAACTTCCACAACAAAAAGATCCTCAATCTTTTCGAAGATATTCTAATATTTATTTCCTAGTTTCAAGTTTCTAATGCATTTATATCATGAATAGTTAATGCAATTTATATCATGAATAGTAATGTACGTTGCATACACCTGTATTTCTTGTTATCTTGATAATCATCAGCTAAGAGAAACTTTCTTGTGAAGTTTAGTTTAAGTTTAGATTTTAGAATCTTTTTTTAAAAAAATATTCTTTGTTATAGAGTTTTATAGTTTAAAGTTTGAATAATATTTCAGCTTTAGGTTTAATTTAGTTATATTAACGTCCGGGCCCGGGATAGCCTGTTTGATAGGTCATTGGATTCGCATTGCTGTATGTACATTGATCTAACCAAACGTGCAACGTATATAATTTACTTTGATATCATGTAATTGAGGTATCTTTAATAAAATTAATAAGACTGTGTAACTTTACAATCAATTTATTTGATCTTTCAAATAAATTGAGAGCTTCACTTGAGAGCTTCAAAATTTAAAAAATGGAATAGCAATTAATCCTTTTGTCTCAATATATAGTTCGTGTAATGCATAGCAACTCCACTATATATTGAGACAACTTTTGTAGTTATCCTCATTCTGAATTTTAAGAGGTTTCAGGACAGTAATGAGCAACCTCTATGAAAAAATATTCAATTGTAATTTTAATTAAAATTTTAAAGAAAAAAAATTATAAAAACTATTTTCTAAAATTTTCCTATTTCATTGCATACTAAAAGTTTACAAATTTTTACAATAATTTGAAATGTAGTAAACAGTAAAATAATATGTTTTAGTTTTTAAGTCAACAAAAAGTTTTAAATATTAAATGTTTAATATTAATTCATATGAAAAAATTGATGTTAAACTATGAAAAAGATAACTTTAATATTCAATTTACGTATTCTTTCAAAGAAATTATATCAGTATATTTATTATAAAACGTTAAACATAAACTGCAAGTAATTTTAATGAAGTGATTTCTTTCATAGCTTATGTTTAATCTTGTGATATTAGAAAAATTTCTCAAGTTTTTTTGAGGAAGTTTAATACGAACAGTAGCGTTTTCTCAAGTCTGAGAATGTTACATTAAAAACTTGATTTCATTAAAACTCTGAAGAGAATTCGAGCCCTTAGTTCCTTTTTAAATAGAAATGTCAAGACGATTAAAATATGTAAATAGTTAAAAATCTATCTATTTTGGTCTAAAAAATAAAAGATGATGGCCTCAATTTTACTTTTTAGTGGGATGAAAATTTCTGGATTGGAATATTGTCTTAACTGAGGAGATAATTAATAATCTTTGACTATAATTTTCAAAACTTCATTCAACATTTCAGGATAATTTTTTAATGCAACAAAAAAACTGTTATAGACTTTAAATAAACAGAACTAAAACAAAAAAAATAATCTATGGGAAGAAAACAAAAATTAATCTATGGATTTGCGAAATTGCTTTAAATATCACAATTTTATTTGAACGAACATATCAGAAACATAGTAACGGAGTTTGACTTTTGACTTTTTTAGACTGATTTAAAAAGTATAATATAAAAGTTCTGAAACTTGAGACAACAACAACAGTAATAACAAAAGAGTTATTCTTTAAACCAACCTGGCTAAAAACCAAACCTAAACTTAAATTCTTTTTGGACTAGAATTGAAGAAAAAAATGTTATCTGTGATGTTAAGTTCCAATATCCTATTTGATATTTCGGTATAATTTTAACCAATATTCTGAAAAAAAAATGACAAATTTATATGGCCTATTACAGCTGTATATTAGTTATTTACACTAAAACTTTTTGGTTAATTTCTCATGTACAATATACATATTATACTATTTCCTTTGGGTAGTTTGCATTTAAAATGAGAAACTGGGTTTAGAAATGCATGCAAATAATGGCTTTTTAAGTGAGCGTCACTTTTGAAAATTGAAGTCGATTATTACTGATCGCATGTTTAAAAACTTTCTTCGTCCACGCTACATTTTATTATTCAAGAGAGAATAAAATAGTCTTTTGCATGCAATTGGACAGCTTTGTAAGGTTTATGACTATAATTATCCGGAGCATATTACTATTAAGTCGTAGTTTTATAGTTTCTTTGTGTTACTTTGTATTTTTAATGAAGCCGTAAACTAGGCTTATTTTAAAAGAAACTTTTAAAGAGGGAATAATTAAAAAAAATACTTCAAAAGATATAACTTACAGAATCATTTGAATTGAAATTCTGTATTAACATGAGTAATATAGTTAAAATATAACATACTTGCTCAATTTTTTATGACCTCATTTATTTATTTATTGAATAATAGTAAGAAATTTATTTGGTTGTTAATAAAGAGCAAATATTATCATTGAAATCTGCTTAATTGTGAGAAAAATAATATTAATAACAGCCAAATATGAAATTTGAAGTATTTATTTAAGAGGTTTTGAAGTTATTTTAATTATATTAAAATCCTTACTTATTTTATTAGTAAAATTAGATATTTTTTTGAACAAAATACTGATTACTTCTTTTCATTGCTAAATGCTTTCGGAACTAACTTATAAAATTCATAGACAAAATAAACAAAACAGTATTGTGGAGTTTAACATTAATAAATACAGATTATATGACAAAATCACTGAAAAGACACTAATACATTATCAAAACATAATGAGTTCTTAACTTTAAATAAGTGTAAATAAATTTAAAATTGCTTATACTTCTTATTACTTTATTAATTAATATTACATTTACTTTTAAAATTACTTCATATCTACAAAAACAAAGTGCAAGAATAGCTTCTTTACAGTTAATATGTGCATATTTAATATTTTTTATTAGATTCAGGAATTTAGGACTTAAACAGAATTGAAATATATTTATCAAAATATTGATTTCATTACTCTTAATTCAAATCTTTAAAATTTATTATTAGTACTAGTGTTTTTGTTTAATAATAATTTCACATAAATTGCGTGGAAAATCATTAATAATTAAATAGTATTAAAATACGAGTTCCAACTCGATTTTTTTAAAATTTCTTTCTACTTCTTTTATTTTTTCTTCTTCCTCATAAAAGAAATATTAAAATGGAATTTTTCATCTGAATTTGAAACATTTTATTGAAATTACTGTATGAATATACTAAGCGATAAATTGTTTCTCTTTTATGAATATCTATTATTTCATGGCTTATTTACCTATTGGACGATAGAAAATATTTGTATTGCTTGAATGGAGAAAAAAATGTTTCTTTACTACAGCAAAATATGTGATATAAGAAAAACGAGTTGATTTTTATATGAATAATAGAATCTAATTCTTATTATTTTTAAAAATACAGGGTGTTCATTAATTATTATGTGGGTCACCGTACCTCATAATTTTCGAATAAAAAATATTACGCAAAAACTGATTACGCAAATTACAACTCAAAGAATTTTACGTGAAAACAATGCAATCATAGCGCATTTGCAGTTTGGGTAATTATGACGTCGTAAATAAAAATGGTAACCATGCAAGAAAAAAGCAATGTGCGAATTTTGTTTTTCCGAAATTAAATCAGTCATAACTACTCAACGCCATTTCAGGACCATGCACAAGAAAGATCCTCCTTCGGATAGTTCTTCTGTTAACACAATTTCAGGATACTGGTAGCGTTTTACACCGAAAGGGAGCGGGAAGACCGAGCACTTCGGAGGAAAATATTGATCGCATCCAAGAAACGTTTACTCGTAGTCCACGAAAATCAACGAGACAATCAGCTGTGCAGTTACGTATGCCGCATACGACAATATGGAGTGTTCTCCATAACCGGCTTCAGCTGAATGCCTACAAAGTGCAAGTTGTGCAAGCTTTAATATAAGCTTTTAATAAGCTTTTTGTCCACTTTAATATCATTAATAAAATTCTTTGAGTTGCAGTTCGCGAATACGAAAAGGGTTTTTACGAATTATTTTTCATTCGAAAGTTATGAGGTACGGAAACCCCGACAATAGTTAATGAACACCCTATATATAGTGATGAGTAGATGTTTCATATCACATTAATTTTGGGTAGAAACATTTGAAGTAATAAATAAAATGATATCAAACATTTATTTAAAAAATTAGATGATCACTAATGATAATTATAGAAACATTTCAGACAAGATGTAGACTCAAACATTTAATTATATGTTTTTAAAAAGTTATACTATATTTTATACTTTAAAAAAACATTTACTTTTGCATATATACGGTGCAGTATACATAAAAAAAGATAGACAGTTTAAAATTTTCGTTTGAAATGATTGGTTTATATAGCGAAGAAATTATTACTGATCTTACCCAGGTTCCTGCATTAGACATGGATAAAGAAAATATTGAATAGAAAATAACATCTCGAAGAGCATTTATCATTTTTTGAGTTTCAGAAATATCCACAAATATCACTAATTTATTGAGTTCAACAAAAAAAAAAAAAAAAATTGTCTAATTTTTTTGATTATTTCATAAAATATCCTTGATTTTTTAAGACTAATTTGACTCTAAATAGATTATGCGAAATATATTATCGAGTTCAGGAAAATCTCTCTGTTTTCGATTGGTAGATTCTCATTGACAATAGAGTGACTCCTGTGGAGAATATCCTTATGAACATTACTTGTTGCAGTTCCTATTATCTCGACGTGACATTCGAGAACTTTAGTTTAGAACTTTTAGTTAAATTGCATTTTTATGTTTATACAAAATTAAAACGAAATGATTTAGATTAAAGTATGAAATTTATTTCCCGAATTTTTTTTACGATTTTATTATTTAAATCTTGCTTTGCTCATATCATTTCAAAAGATTTCTTTTTATTATATTCATTATTCAATATCTGAGAGTGAATCGTAAAGGTGAGAAATTTTCATATTATATCTGTTCACATTCATTTTGTGCGTTGTAAATTGACGAAATGTCTTTTTTTCCCCCTTTTATTACTGTGACAAATAATTTATGAAAATTGTGATGTCTACTCTCCCTCTCATAGCCACTGTATTTTGCATATTTTTACTTCATACATTGTATTGTTTCATGACGTTTTAATTCTTTTACGAAAATGATTTGTTCGTAAATTAAATCCATTCTCGCATCTCTATTGAGAGTTATTTTACTCAACTAAGATTTTCCCCAAACTAAGACTTTTTTAAATAAGTTTTTGTATATATAGCGATTTAACTCAAATTTTTATTGATTCGTGTAGGAGAGTATATAAACTAATAAGAAATAATTTTATCATCAGTAACATCAATGTTCGAACCTTTGGTTTATCTTTTTGAAAATAGATGGCAGCACCACGATATTATACTTCTCTTGGGAATTCGTGAATACTTGAAATTCACTTAAGGAATCTGAAGGTGTAAAAATTCATTATGCATAGAGATTCCTAAATTGCATGAATATTGTTTGAGAACTGAGAATTTTTTATCTTCTTGTAGAATATATTTGTCAAATCTTTGATTACTTTTGCTTAATTATAATAATCTTTTTATATTCTCTTGTCTTCCCATAAGAAATTATACATTTTGTTCTTTGTCGCTTTATATTCCGATACACTCTTCTTCATAAAACTTTTATATTCCCGCTCTATTCCCCATAAAAGGATACATCAAGCACATATTTCGCACTAGTACAAATTTTGTACACCCAAGATATTCTTTTCATTAACATTTTATATTGCACATACAAAAGATAAAAATTTTATCCTGCCACTCGTTATTCTTTAAGATATATCTTCTCTATAAACATTTTACTGATTTTGTACAAAAAGTACACATTTTGTACATCCAAGATATTCTCCTCATAAACATTTTATATTGCACATGCAAAAGATAGATTTTTTTTTATCCTGCCACTCGTTATTCTCTAAGATATATCTTCTCTATAAACAAGTTAGGGATTTTGTACAAAAAGTACACATTTTGTACATCCAAGATACTCTCCCCATAAACATTTTATATTGCACTTACAATAGATTTTTTTTTAATCTTGCTACTCGTTATTTTCCAAGATATATCTTCTCTATAAACATTTAACAGACTTTGTAGAAAAAGTACACATTTTATACATCCAAGACACTCTTCTCATAAACATTTTATACTGCACATACAATTTTTTTAAATCCTGCCACTCATTATTCTCTAAGATATATCTTCTCTACAAACATTTTAAAGACTTTGTACAAAACGTACACATTTTGTACATCCAAGATACTCTCCTCATAAACATTTTATATTGCAAATACAAAAGATAAATTTTGTGCTTTGCTACTTGTTGCACTTCGAGATGCGTCTTCCTCATTTAACCCTTTAAGTGCTCCTGAATGTTAAATCAGAAAATAAAAATTAATTATTTTTTAATTTCATCTCCACCGAAATATATCTTAACATAATGCATATGAATTATAACTGAAAATTTTGAATTATCATATTCTTTCAACAATCACTATGAAGTCAAAATTAAAAATTTTCAAACTACTACTAACAAGAGTCTCATCCGAATTCATAATGAGATATTCAATAGTATGTTCTTCCGACAAAAAAATGAGGTTAATTATAAGCAATCATAGAATGAAATAACATGTTGGGAGATAGTTAGGTTAAACTTGTAACAGATGATCAATCTTATTGTTTTGTTTACTTCTCTTCGAACTCGGTAGCATATTACGGACGCCCAACCATTTATGACTTCACAATTCACAACCGATTTCAGCAAAATAATAACAACAAAAAAATAAGAAAATTGGCATATTTTTTCGGCATTCCTTATCACCCACGCTGCGGCTTTGTTAATTGTTGCCGTGCATTGTTGCCTCTGCGGTAAGAAGTACAATAAGGTTAAGAATGTAATTATGTAGGTGCAAAAAAACTGAATTGCGGACGAGGCATCCACATTTTTGCGCATCTCGGCAGCCGCTAAGATTATTCGAGATTTTCAAAGCTTCTGCTGCTGCTTGGGGGATATATAAAAATTCAAATTTAAAATAAATTGGTTATGATATGCTAATATAAAACTTAGAGATAGTTTTAAAATTTGGTGAAAGAATCTTTAGATATTTTTACATCCCAACTTCCTATACCAGATATACGTGTACGTCTTTCTCGTAAATTATGTCTAATTTTTCCCTTCTTTCTTTTTGAGGAAGTATTGGAATTTAAATACTAATTATCAGAGAAATCATTTTTTAATTCGGTAGTATTTATTTTTAAAAAAATATTTTATTTTCATGTAAATGAGCATTTCTCATTTTTTAATATCTATATAAAAATATTGTTAAAATTATTCGCCTTTTATCTCTTTTTATGGTTATATTCTAAAGGCTGAGAATCCTTAGTATAAGAAAAATTGCCTTCTTTAAAGCGACCAGGGACCTTTGAGAGGACTTTTTGTAATTTTCACCTTATCAATTTGAAATTTTACAGGCATTAAGAGTAACTCTATAGCAGATGGCACACAAAATTTTAAAGCATTGTATTAACATATTTATGAGTTAGGGGGATTCATATAATATTATATTAGCTATAAGTAACGTTAATGAAAAATGTTCCAGGCACTCCAAATTTGTCGAAAGAATTCCGAATTCTTATTATTAATGGCTCTTACCCTTTTGGAACAAAAGTTGGGTGGAATCTTGAAGTTTGAGTACGAAAGATCAAAGTTAATCAATATAATAACTTTTTCTAAGATTTTTTTAAAAGTGTAAGTAGTTTTGAGTTATTACATTAGTTAATCTCCATATTTCATACTCAAACTTCAAGATTCATCCCAACTTTTGTTCCAAAAAGGCAAGAGCCAGTAATAATAAGAATTCGGAATTCTTTCGAACAAATTTGGAGTGCCTGGAACATTTTCATTAACGTTACTTATAGCTGATATAATATTACATGAATCCCCCTAACTACTAAACAAATTAGTATAATGCTTTAAAATTTTGTGTGTCATCTCCTCTAGTGTTACTCTTAACGCCTGTAAAATTTTAAATTGCGAAAGGGAAAATTACAAAAAGTCATTCGAAAGGTCCCTGGTCGCCTTAAGGGAATAAAAAACGAATACTTTTTTTAAAGACATTATTATCCATATAATATCTTGGAGAAAGTAAGTGCATATAATATCATTATAAATTTATTTCCAATGGCACTTCCCATGGGCAAGCTCACTAATTCAGTCAAAGTTTTATGCCGAGGGTGCTTTACTTGTTTTTTAGCCCTAGTAGCGAGAACTGGAGCCAAAGAGTACGCCTTAGCTACTCACGTATCGAATTCGCTCGTACAGTCCATACTTCACAGGTAGGGGGTATATTCACGCATCTTAGAACAGAGGAAGAACAACCATGCCCAAACCGGGATTCGGATCTAGGACATCCAGCTAATAGACAAGACGCGTACCCCTGTGCCAGAAAGCCGGCGTTTATCAGTGGTGTGATTATCAGTAGAGAATATATATATATATATTCTTAACAAATATTTAATAAAACATAACCGGGAATTAAAACGTTGCCAGAGAAGGAATAGAAACAACATTTGTTAGGTATAAGCAAACGTTATTTTAATACACTTTACAACTTTTATTATATTTAACACTTTACAATTTTTAATAATAAGAAACCATTATAATTATATATTTTTTACCATATTACGTGTACGACAAAGTAGAAAGGAAACTGAGTACATTTTAAAGTTATAATAAAGATTTCCAAATAATACTTTGATTTACATGTGAACTTAACCAGGAATTGAAAAATTGCCAGCCAAAGAATAGAAACAACATTTGTTAGGTAGAAACGCACGCTATTTTAATACTTTTTACAATTTTTAATATATTTAACACTTTACAATTTTTAATATATCTAACACTA
>JAOUZG010019144.1:7542047-7571759 GCA_026289955.1 Argiope argentata
CACACACACACACACACACACACACACACACACACACACACACACACGCACGCACGCACGCACGCACGCACACACACACACACACATACACACACACACACACACACACATATAGGTCGAAAATATTTGGGGAAAAATAGATACGCAATACACATTTTGGGGATTTATATCATTTTTACAGAATTTATCATGTGAATATGTATTTTGAACACTTTTTTGATGATATAACGCCTATTTTGGCCTAGCTTTGGCGATTAATTCATTATAAATAATAATATGTTTAATAATTTTCAACCATTTAATATTTTATGTCACATAGTCTAAATAGATTTCTCAGCAAAATGTTTTTTTAAAATTTCAAATTTCGATTGTTGTATAACTCATTTTAATATTTTAGATGCTTTACGCCCTTAATTCCATTATAATAAAAGTTTTGCCATTTTTCTATTATCTTCCCTGAAATTTTAACTTTAAACAAGTACAGTCAGTGTAGGAGTTTTTAAAATTTCAATTAGAGTCTTTCATTAAATAAATTTACTCATGGTGTTACCATTATTAAATTATTTGTATTTAACCATACTTATTTTATTCAAACATTAAAGAATTCCGTAATATTTTATACCATTTCTAATAACCTCTACAATTTCCGAAATCAATGACTTATGATTGTGTTTTATAGACAATGCATCTACATGTAAAACCTATACAGCACTATATATTTCAACAAATATTAAGGGGCTCCTCCCCCTACTTACTTATGCTTGCCGACCCCCAGAAACTGCTAGCGCAGTTCCTCTCTGGTTGCTTCGAGATCCAAGCTCGTTTCGCTCACTCATCGTCTACTAAATCATTTTAGTCTAGCAACAAATCTATTCAGATTCAAATTATTCCAAAATATAATAAAACAATAACAGAAATAAAAATGTTAAAGCAGAAAATACTTTCGCATAAATCACCTACATCTAGTTCTTTGCAAAGTCAAATAACCTTTCATTTAAATAAATTTGTACATCCGAACAGAAACAAATAAAAAAAATGTGCTTTTCTCACAATTTTTTAAATTTGCGAACTATATTATAGAAATACCATAGAAGTAGAGTAAAAAAACCCCGATATTTACAAATATATAAAATTGTCTGAAAGCAGCTATATTCAAATTTAGTCCATTCGGAAACTTTGCTTCATACACAAAACTTTTAACCCTATCTCATTCACTACAACTACAATCGTCTTCTTGAAGAATGATTATTGAGCATTTTCACTCGGCCTGCCTTCTTTTTTCGACGATTTCGCATTGAAATCGATGTTGGCAAAGGAAAATGTTGGCTTTTTTTTACCATTAATTTTTTTGTTTAAAAATTTTGTTCAAACTGATGCAAGAATAGCTTTCGCTTGGAATTTTCACAAACTTCGTGTTGATGTTCCCGGGCGTGGTGAAAATGTTGCCAAACGGGGATTAACAAATTCGGTGTGATTTTGCTTCCACGTAAGCGTTTTATACATATTGCAGAGAATGTGTTTAAACACTAATTCATAAACAAAAAAAATGATGAGTTATTTTTTATGAAACCAAACATGTTTCTTAAAAATATTGTAGAAAACAGAATCAATTGAAACTGAAGTCTCATGTGCACTACAGAATATTTATTTTATATAACTTATGTTGCGTTTTAAAGATTTATTCAACAAAAAAATTCTGATTAACCACTTCGCTTACAATGACGTATCTGACACGCGCATCGAATTACACAATTTTTATTTTCAAGTCTGCAACTAAGCCACAGAATTAAGTATTTAAAAACAAAAAAATCAATATGAAACGATTTAATATCCCAAATGCTCCATATTTTATTTAAAAAAATCAAATTAACAATAAATTACCAAAATATGATGAGTTATCTAATTAGAAAGTAAAATAAATTCGTATGCCAAGTGGTTAACAACAAGATTCAGCTTTTAATTTTACTTTCAAAAGGATTTAAATGGCGTAAATAATAATATTTTCATAATGTGAAGTTATATGTATAATATAATAGTAATAATAATCTTCAGTTACTTTATGTACCTTTGAAAACAATTACAAAATCTAAATTTTGCACAATCTTTTCATCATTTGAATCATATTCAATAAAATAATCTTTAAAATCTGTTGTTTAGTCTTTTAGAATCAATTGTGACTAAGTTGCAAAGTTTTGATCATCATTTTTTAAAGGATAATCAACAATTACATTATTTTAGTCAAAGAAGCAATGAGGAAACTAAGGCGAAAACGGCGTACTTTAATCTAGAAAGTTAATAAAGAGGTCTAAAATTGTATGTTTTTGTAGAAAAATGATATTCAAATTTTAATAATTGAATTAATTTTAGTAGCAGAGTGAGCATTTTTTTTATTTAAAATAATAATGTCTCAATAATCTTTTTTTGTACATGACTCTAAGCTCCGTGGCTCTGTATAAATCATATTTCGTAAGAATATTTATTTACTCAAACTGCGTAGAATATTATTCTTTTCTTCGTTTAGATTATTTTACTTACTATATATGTGACTAATTCTAATGGTTTGGAAATCAGCTATTGAAAGTTGATTAGTGTGAATATCCTGTGTATAAATCCTGTTTGCCTTTAATGCTGCAAATTATAGAATTTATAATATAGATATTTTCTAAACCTACAATAAACTTTTTCTTAGACTTGTTTTTCAAAAAAAAGAAAAAAAAGAAGCATGTTTCATATTTATTTCATTTTATACAAACATGTTCTGAAATGTAGACTTATAAATTAAGTTATAGAATTTAAAAAACAATTATTAAAAAAATAATGAACAAAAATTAAAATCAATTTTGAAAAACTCACGACAAAAAGATTAAAATGAAATCCGCTGTGAATATTTCAATGTATCATGTCAGAACATAATTTCTCGAACCTCCAAGCACCACGTGCTTGGGCAAATTAAATTGTATTTTTATTCATTTTAGTTGTTTCATTGAATGAGCCACTTTAGTATTGGAAACGATCCAAAAAACTTTGTCTCCCATTTATTGTTTAAAAAAAATATCACATTTCCCATTTATTTCATTTTATATTATCACGTGCTCAAATTGACATTTTTCTAGGTTTTATTAGCTGTAGTCATTAACTTGTTTCTTTTAATCAGAGCTTTTGTAAATAGGATGGCATTACGTTATTAAAAGCTGCTTTTTTGAGATGCTAGTGCAGATAATGAAATTTTTATTTTTAGCCAACGGATTTTTGTTGATGCCACAAACCTCATGCTCTAACGTGATAAAAAAAATTCATTGCGTAGTAAGGTAAAATGCCTGACGTTTTTTAAAATCCAGTTAACAATATTTTTAAAACTTAACTTAACTCAGCATAACACTAACTTTAATATACCCTGTCATAATAAGATTCTGTCCAAGATGATGAAGAAGGAAACAGAAAATGTGAGAAAAATGCACTTGCAATGTCGTGATGATTCATTTGAATGATGTTTGATTCTCCTTAAACTACTGTTAAAAAATCTTCTATAAAAATCACTATCAGTCAGAGCCAAACATTTTCACTCAATCCATTGAGCATTATCACCTTTTTATTACTTAATCCCTCATTGTTTTATGTCAGATAAATTCACACATTTGTGAATTTCTATCAGTCTTACGTTTTTAGTAATAAGAAAGCAATTAGAATGCAATTAGCATGGTAAGGATATTCGTTTTTTCTTTAACATTTTAAACATTGAACTGGCAGTCGATGCTATATCCAGGGGGTTAAAAAGGATTTCTGATGCTCGCTACTGATACAGCAAAGTGAACGTGCATGTATAAAATGATGAAAAAACTTCACACGACAATTAAAAACGGTAATAATCGCAATATGAATTTTTGTCAGCGTAATCATAATATGGTGATAAAAAATGATTGTTTACATAAACGCGTAACGTATTAAATTTGAATTTGCGTAAAATACACTAATGGAATATATGTTTAAAACATTTTTTTTAAAAATTACTTAAGCATAGTGACATATTTGTGGCAGAAAAATTAGTATCACCGAAAAGACATTTAGAAAAAATTAAACTGATATAAAAAAAATTATATAATAGGACAAAATTTTAAAACGTTTCTGCACTGTGTATAAAATTTCCAGTTAAAAAATCACAAATGCATTTTGGAGATCAAAATTTAATAACATTTACTTCGAAATCATAATAATATTATTATATAACTGACATTCCTATTGCTTTATATTTAAATATATGGAGAGCAAGAGATCTTCAAATTCATTTTAAAAGGATAAATTTAGCAAATTTTAACAACAAGGAAAAAATGAAGTTCCAAGACAATTTCCCATGCATCATTCAATTATATCAAAATTCTTCACAAGAACTAAACTCAATTAATTCGTGGCGCCATCTGACGGAAATCAATGAAGATATTAAATTATTACTGAAAAATCAAATCGGTCGAATCTTTGAGGAAATACTAAGTATTGCTAGAAATTCAACTATTTCATTCGTATAATTTTCGTAATTTGACTTAATTTCAGTTTTTAACTATTTTATTCGTAATTTTTTGTAATATGTTTGTCATTAATTTCATTAAATTCCCCTTTTTTTTAAAAAAATAATTAATTAGTCTTAGGAACTTTTTTGATTAAAAGTTAGACCAAAGAAATGAGCAATTGTTCAGAAATCATAAGTATTTCATAAAAAAGAGTATATAATATATTTTTTCTATAAATTAAAAAATAATATAAAGAATAAAGAATAGTAAACATTAATTTATCGTCTTTGCACTGAATCTATTTCTGATGGTTAGTATCTAAAAAACATTAAACATTTATTCATTATTCCAAAACTCATTTCTTTTCAAAAGTAATTAAAAAGAGAATGTGAGATAAAGAGCATATTTAGAATTTCTACATACAGAAATGTTAAAATTTCAATCGAAACTGAATAAGAGTGAGTTTTGTTAAAAGTATTTCGCTTTCATTTGTAACCAAAATATAAATAGAAAAGTATGAAGCTTAAAAATAATTAATTCACTGTTTCCATTCCTGTATTGATAAATTTTGAATCAATGGAAAGGACACTTAAAAACACCGTAATTTCCTAATACTACTTAGAAATGTTGAAGATTTTCAACATTATTAGAAATATATATTTGAAAAATGTTTTAGAATTCAAAATTTATAAATTTTTAACTCAGTAAGATTTATCATTGAAATAAATTATTAATACATTATAATTATTATTTAATACCTCCAATCAAGAATATTTTGATTATTTCAATTAAAATTATTTAATTGCATTCAATTTTTAAGCAAATTTTTCGTCGGTGATTAATTCCAACTAAGCTAATTTAAAGAAACTGTGAAAATCATTCTTCTATATCTTTCTTTTTGGAAATCTTACTATGTGAAGATTTCTACATTTTTAGAAATATATATATGAAAATAAATTCAAAAATTACAGCTTTCTAAACTTTCAGCTCAGTAAAAATTAGTATCAAAACAGAATAATTAGTGCGTCTCATTTTTTTTGTGAATTTTTATAATGAATTCAAAATTACAAATAATGATGTGACAAGCAAGATCATTTTTACCATTATTAATTCAATATAATCAAATTTATAATATCAGAGGTATTACATGTACAGCATACTTCTTGCTCCAAACAATTAATCCAATTCAATCAAGAAAATTCAAGTCATGTCACAAAGAATATCCTCAAGCAATACCTCATTTCCACGGGTTTTTCCATTTTTATTTTTGTTTTGCTTAGTTTAAACTTTTTCTGGAATCTATTTACTTTGAAAGTGTTCTTTTATTTCTATGATAAAATTTTTTCTCTAAAACCTCATTTTCCTGGGATTTTCGGGTCACGAGGGAAATATATTTTGACGAAATGTCAGACCTCTCAAGGAAAAAAATCCCTAGTTTGAATCCTTGCTTGAGGGCGACCCTTGAAAAAGTCTTCAGGCCGTATTCATTGTATTTTTTTCCTTTCAATTTCGAATTTTAACTTAAACCTTTTTGTTAATTTAGTTCATTTCATTTGTGTTCAAGCTGTAGCAGCATTAGCGCTCTCTAAATACAATGTTCTTTTTGATATTTGTTTAAGTTTTTTCCATATTGTTTTTATTTGATATGATGTTACACCAATAAATTTATTAAGTTCTTAACTTTAGCTTCTAAAATGCACATCCTTGTCAGATATTTAATCAAATTTGTCAAATAGTTGATTTTTATGGATCTATACATTGACATTATTTTAATTCATAAATGTAATTATTTAAATCGACGGAATTTGGCATGTGATCTTGTGTCTACATCTACAGTTGCATTTCAAATATTAATTATAATCAGATTCAAAATTGCTTACGATATAATTAATTCGATCTCAAGATTTTGACGAATCTTCACCTTTCAAAACTCTTTAAGTCCGAAAAACACATTTTTTAAAATTATATCGGCGAGCATATTAACTTAAAAACGCTTTGAACTACGTGAATGAAAACTGGTTTATTTGTTTTACACAAAATGTATAAGTTTCAATTGATTTTTGAGTTAAATTGATTCCGAGTCTGTAATCTGACTTTCAGAATACAATATAATTTTACTAAGAAAACTTGATGCATAAATATTTGTTTCTAGGTAAACGTAGATTTGTAGCAAATTTTGAGTGAAATCTACCAAAAAGTTGATTATATGTTAATCTATGCTTTATAAATGCAACAACTCAAAATCCCAATGACTTAAATAAAAGGAATTTGGTATATGATCTTGTGACTACATTTGCATTTTATAACAATTTTTGGCTTGAGTAAGTCGAAAAAAAAAAGACTATCAAAATGCTAATTAGATTTTTGCATATTTATTGAATGCCATGGATAATTTTCCAATCAGAAATCTCAAAAGATCACACAACAGATTCATTAAAATTGTTAGATTTATGTCAAACCGGCATTCTGACATAGAACTAGGGAGTCTTCCCAGTAATGATTAGGGAATGGTCCGGTCCCGGTTAGGGAATGGTTGTTCTTCTATGTGGTATCTCTGAGGTGTATGAATGTGGCCCCCCCGTATAAAGAGTCAGTGCAAGCGACTGTGATGAGTGAGTAGCTAAGTCGTACTCTTAACCCTAGCTGGTGATACTTCAAAACAAGAGACCCTTCATCCGACTTAAAATTCGCTGATGGCTAAGTGAAGCTTGTTCATGGCAAGTGCCATTAATAACAACAACACCCCTCTCCCCAGACGTAAAAAGGGGCTGTGCAAGTGACTGTGATGAACGATTAGCTAAGTTGTACTGTTTGCGCTACTTCAAACAAAAGATGCTCATTCAGCTTAAATTCGCTGATGCATCAGCAAGCTTATCCATGGCAAGTGCCACTAAAAATAACAATAACAGATTTATTTCAAAGATAGCTATTTCACAACTTTTGTCTGATAAGGTCATCCAAGGCATTATCCGCTTTACCACAGATCCACAATTTTAACCAGGGAAGGAGAATAACACTTTTATTAAAGAATGTGAGGAAAAATTTTAGGGAGACTACCCCCTTGTTCACTCATTTTAAAAATATATACATTATTCGATGGGCATTTTGTTTTAACTATGTTTATGATGACTTATTGCGCATGCAGCAAGAATGAATAGATTTATACCTAAAGAAGTTAGGAGTAGATCGAAATTTAGCATTATAACACTCGTGATTTTAATGCTAAATTATGATCACGAATGTTAATATTAATAAAACTCGTGCCTCTCAAATAATCAAGAATGACTCTAACACTGGCGTTAAATATCAGATTCTTAGAGTACAAAAATAATTTCAAAATTCTCTACCACATCTTGCTTTTTTTAATTTAGTACAAGAGCAATCTTAGAGTCCCCAGATTCACGCACAAGTAACACTTCAGATCGACGATATTAAATGACAAAGTTGGCAATACGAAGGAAATCACGCGAATTCTCGTGGGTCGCGGAATCAAAACCAGCAATAAAATGGAGCACCTGATCCGCATACTTATAAGGTGAGAAGTGGAACCAGTGTCACGCTAGACAGGCATTATTTACCACTTGTTTTCCGTAAAAAGAAAATAAAATTAATATTACTGAGGTTTCTGAGATCTAATCCTCCGTAAAAGACTCGTAAATTTTCGCTAAGAATCGGAAAATCATCCCACGCGAGTCTCTAAGGATCACAAATGGAGAAACGCTATTGGTCCATTACATCGATTCAGGGGGAGGGGAGAAAAATTATTTTGATTTTATGGCACTAGGATTGGCAACCACGCACATTTCTCTCTGCATACGTGTGATAGTTTAGAATAGAGTCTTTTTCTATTTTTTATAATGACAACATTATTTTTTCATTGCCCTCGCAAGTGCTTTAAAGTCGTGCATTTGACACATTTAATTGACTTTCTGGAATATTACGTTTAATGAGTCTGGATATGTAAGATTTATTCAGATTTTATTGACTGCTATGTGCATTAAAAAGGACAAATTAATTTTAAGCTAATAAAGTTATGTATTATTTGTTTATAAAGTGACTTAATACATATCTGTCTCCTCTAAAATCAGAAAAAAATTAAAAAAGAAATACACGACTTCACAAGTTCTTTAAAAATCGTGATTCAGATATGTTATGTTGACTGGGTCAGAAAATTAAGTATTCACATTTTTTAAAAGATTCACATTTTTTTAAGCATTTTAAATGCATTGGAAAGCACAAACCAAATAATCTGATACGTCCTAAATATACTTAATTAGAACAAAATATAATACTATTATTAGAAAAATAAATCCAACTACTATTAGTACAATACATACTACTATTAATGGAGCAATAGATACTACTATTAATGGGACAATATATACTACTACTAATGGGGCAATATATACTACTACTAATGGGACAATATATACTACTACTATTAGAACAATATATTCTACTAGTATTATTACAATATATACTACTACTATTAGTATAATATATACTACTACTATTACTAAAATATATACTACTACTATTAGAACAATATATACTACTACTAGTAGTACAATGTATACTAATACTATCAGAACAATTTATACTTCAGCTTATTAAATAGTGGAATGTGGATTTTTTTTCAAATTCATGGAGAAAAGACTCACAAGCATTAAAAATCTTACATTTAATATATTTAATTAACTTCTTAAAATATTATTTTGAATGAGTCAGTATTCACAAAATTCATACACATTTTATTGCTTATTATGTGCAATGAAGTTTGCAAATTAATATTAACCAAATAATCTGACTTATCATCAGTTTATTAAGAGATGGAATATGTATCGTTTTTGTTCTATACATTCTAGAAAAAAATGTAAATTTTAAATTCTAGAAAGCTTAATAAAAGTGATGGATTACATATATTTAATTGAATTTTAGACAAATTATGCAGGAAAAAGATATTAGAAAATAAACAGGACTTACTTTGATTGTATTGAATAATACGTGCGTTTAATAGCTCTAATTGATGTTACAACGAGCAATTTAATATATTACGAGCTTACAAAGAGGCTAAACATGTATTTGCTTTATAAAATATGGAAGAAATTTTTAAATATCTGATTCAAATTATTTTATTGCTTTAAAAGAGTTCCTTCTCTGTAAAATTTGTTTTTGACAGATATTCCGTAGCTTTAAACTCTGTACCATTTTATCAAAAATATGAATCATGTCAAGTTATTGAAAAATGTTCACTTCGAAATTTAATAAAATAGCTGAGTAACATTATATAGTTAAGAAAATTTAAAAATTATTTTAAATGGGCAAATTCTTTTTTGCTGAGAAATATTTCATCATACAGTTATATAGAATTAATTAATAAAAACTTAATATAATTGATTTAATTGATTTAATTAAAGGCGATTTTTTTAAAGTTAGTTGACTGGTGTAAAAAGTAGAATTAATTTCAATTTGATTATTAATCTTTTTTTAACCTTGAAATCAATTTCCTCAAAATTTTCATAAACTGGAGCGCTTAGCGTAGAATCAAAATTAAAATTTATTCATTATTAACTGGTAACTAAGCTCTGAAAATAGTCATAACCATAAAACACACACGTGACCAAATTTCAAATCTCCAGTACACTAAAAAATTGAATAAAAGGAAATATATAACAAAATGCTATGTGATTAACTACATATGAAATTTGGATAGTTAAATATTTGCAGATTAAGGGGGAATGACATTTTTACTCCCGTTTTAATTTTTTTTTGAAAATGTTAATAGTGGGGTTTTAAATTCCCTAATAATGCTGGGAGTTAATTTAAATTTAGTATGAGAGCTATTTTTGAAAGGATGGTAATTTTGAGTCCAGAACAGTTAACGAGGATGATACTTGAACAAATTTTGAGCCCATATCAGGTGACGAGGAGGATACTTGAAACATATGAAAAGTTGGAGGGCCTCTCTCGAAATGTCTTCATATACCAATGAAAAGAATGTTTAACCAAAGAAGTTAGATTTAATAAGCGCAGAACCAATATAAATGATTTATCTTTGAAGGAATAGGATTTCCCACTACCATTAAGAAATCAAGGTCAATAACTTAAAAAAAATATTCTAACAGTCCAAACATTGATTAATGATTATATATAACATTGGATATTTCACTTTCACTAATATGTTTGAGTTGCATAAGAATATGAAGTTTGAAATATGTTGTTGTTGTTGCTTATGGCACTTGCCATGGACAAGCTCCTTGCTGATACAGCAGTAAACTTAAGCCCTAAGAAGCGTCTCTTGTTTTTGAAGTAGCGCCAACTAGGGATAAGAGTACGACTTAACTACACATTCACCACATTTTCTTGCACAGACCCTTTTTATAGGAGGGCACAGTCACACATCTCACACATAGCACACAGAAGAACAACCATGTCCTAACCGGGACTCCCAGAACAAGAGGAAGACGCGCTACCTCTGTGACAGAAAGCCGGTAGTATAATGGGAAATAGGAAATATAAGTAGGGAATTTTTCTTTTAAAAAAGTATAAGCTCATATTTTAATATGGTAAAAGCAAGATTAAGTAGAGGAAATGATGAAATAAAAAGATATGCACCGCTATTATACAAAGAACATGCAATTAAAACATCAAATTGTTTGTTTGTTTTATTCAATTACTCACAAAAAATACAATTCAGTGAATAAATACAATTAAGACACATTTCAAGTTCCAAGATTGAAGAGAAATATTAAAAAAAAAAACATAATAGTAAGTAAAATCGAGATTTCTAGTTCATATAAAAAATTAATAAGAAATATATGAAGGAACGCTTCATATCAATGCTCAATGGCTCCAATTCCCTATAATTTTTTTAAAATCCTAAATACGATACGTTAAATTAATTAAAAAAATAATTTATTTGAAATATTAAAGCAAGAACTTTGGATAGGTATAATCAGATTAATTTTGAAGTGCCGGCTATCATTTTGTAAATAAAATATTATTATCAATGAGTACTAATCCTCAAATTTATGCTTTCTTTTTTTATGTAATAGGTGACAGACGAGAGACTTTTATTGAATAAAAGCAATTTGAACTTTAGGAATAAGAGAAATAATCTTATTATTGCATGCTTTCAAGAGCAAGGAGTATGAAGTTGCATGTAAAAAGACACTTCATCATTCTTTCAAGTAATAAAGATAGCGTGAATGAAGGAAATATCCTGACATGCAGTCGATAATAATCGACACCAATTTTCGAAAATGTGATTGTGACGTTAAGTATGATGATTACATGCGTCCCTCAAAATATGGCTGTATAATTTTAAGTATGATGAATCATAAATTATTTCAGTAATAAACAGATTATGAGCTCTGTAATATAAAATAGATTAACGAATTACTATTTTAACAACATGTGAACTTCAGAGAATAGAGTTTCAAACAGGATGAGTTGTGGTATTCTCAAAAATATATTTAATTATACGTAATCTAAAATGTTTTAAAATAAATAAATGTCATTTTGAAATTGTATGTATGTACAACATATGTATAAATGTATTATGTTCTACATCCTCTCCTTAACAAACTAGCCGATTTCAACCAAACTCTGCAACGAATGACTATTTAAAAAACATTATTAATTGTGTGTAATCTATTTTTTAGTATAAATAAATGCCATTGTGGGATTATATGTATGTATAATATATGTATAGACGTAATATGTTCTACATCCTCTCCTTAACAACCGGGTCGATTTCAACCAAACTCTGCAATGAATGACTATTTTAAAAACATTGCCAATTCAGGGAATTGAGTTTCAAACAGAAGCAGTTGTGGTATTCTCAAAAATATATTTAATTATACTTAATCTGTAATGTTTTGATATAAATAAATGTCATTGTGACATTATATGTATGTGTAATATATGCATAAAAGTATTATGTTTTACATCTCCTCCTTACCAACCTAACCAATTTCAACCAAACCTTGCACACTAAATTTTTAAGGCAGGAAAAATTTATTTTTAGTGCGATATTTATATAGTTTTTATTATTTAAATGATCAGTTCATATGTAGATAAGGATCAAAAATATTCATATGTAATTAGTAGGTGATTCGTGTCTAAATATATTCTGCGAAAAAAAAAACGAACAAAAATAAATAAATAAATAAATAAGAAATCAAAAGTAAAAAGCTGAACAACTATTATTACAACTAAAAAAAATTAAAATATCGTAAAAGGAAGTTATGAAGTAAAACCTTATTATTTTTAAGTCTTTATTTGTCTTAATTAATTTAAGTCATTTACCAGCTTAAAACAATTTGAAACAATCACGAGACTTCTCTATCGGTCTCTATCACTCTATTATATTTAAGAATATATACATATAATGATAATTTTTTAAAACTTTCATTTTCAATTTTTTTTAGCTGCAAAATTTTGAGGAGAAATAACAGTTATGATCTCATAGTTCTTCATTAGCCTTTTAAAAACGCATCTGCTGTAAAAGAAGCTTACATAATAACAATACAATACTGATTAAAGCAGGTAAAAAATAAATGCGTTTAAAAGACGTTGATGAATATTGCAATTTGTGCTTCATTAATTGCAATTTCACTCGTGATTTCGAATTTCAATTATACGTTGTCTTCAATTAATCAAAAATCCTTACCGAAAACCATAACATGTTCTCACGTGATAAAAAAAACTGCTTTATTTTTTGACATTGATTAGAAATGGACACCCTTTTAGCTGTTATCTACGTGAGGAAGTTGCGACTTTTGGCGTTTATTATGTTTTCAAACAAAACTTTAAGCTTTATTTTCAAATTTTTTTTCCTAATGTGACTTGCAGGGAAATTATAGCCATTTATAATTGATGCAATTGTTTTGAATCATCCTGTATTTATCATCACAAACAGTTTGGAGGACAATAGCCACATATGGCTCTGATGCCATAAAAGACCAGCTCACTTCACTTAAACCATTGTATGCCCTTTCTTCGAAATTTAATTCAGATATGAATTTTAAACAGAATTTAATGCAGATATGAACGATTATAAAGCATAACATTTGCTAAGAATCAAATAGGTATAGACTGAAAAAAAACGACAGCTTACAGGCTGCAAATGCTCTGATTATGAAATTTCTTTTATTTGCGATTCAGTAAAAGTGATATATGTGGGTGCACAAAGAAGGTGTTCCTTTTTTGTACTTAGTTTCTGTTGCAATAAAAAAAAACCTACGTAGAAAGTTTAATATTTTCATTCTTTAACAAAGCTTGATAATTTGTAGCAACAAAATTTGCATCTAAGTTACGCTTACGAAAATTTAATTAAGCGGTTGTCTTTTGAGGACCAATTCAAAAGTGGGACTGAAAATGAAAGCCATATTACGAAACAGGTTTTTCTGACATTTTAAAAGAAAAATGAATGTCGACTAACAAAAGACTACTAATTTTATGTTTCTAAACCTCTGTACTTATTATTTTTCTAATACTAACAGAAGGCCAAAATGTCTTTACATGTGCTACTTTTTGTCATGCATATTCATTATTTATAAAATGCCATTATAAAAACGCTCATTATATATTTATTTTCTAGAGAAGGCATTAAAGAAATAGTTTATGGTGTATAACCAATCTTCAAAAAAATTGAGCGAAACAGGTTATAATTAATTAAAAACAAGTATTTACTAAAATTGAAATTGAAAGGAGTTACTATAAAATAATGTACTGAAAAGGTAAATATATTATCTGTTTTTACTAAGCATAGAAAAATGAACAGCCATTCCTAGAAAGAATACCAATGAAGTAAACCATTAGAAAATAACTTTGAAAATTTTTGAACTAAATTTAATTATCTGTACCAGTTACATTTAATAAACTGGAGGAAGATTAACTATTTCCTAAATAAATTAAAAACTGGTCAGAAATCTTTATTTTGCATGCAAATGCAATGCAATTTTCTTTTAAAGTAAGAATTTCATTAAGTGCTTTAGTGTTAGCAACCGATTCTCTTTTTCAATTCCTACTATTAGCTTGCTCTCTCCCTATATATATATATATATATATGTGTGTGTGTGTGTGTGTGTGTGTGTGTGTGTGTGTGTGTGTAGTGATTACATTTGATGTTAATACAGTTTTTTTATAAATAATAATTCATTAATTTTTTCTTAATTAATTAAAAGCTAACTTTCTCGCCAAAAATCTTCATTTCCTCGTCGCCAAGTGATTAATAAATTCAATTTCCCACCCCCGCACTAATTAGGTTAGGCTTAACACGTTTCAACTGATTATTTTATCTGTATTACGTATCATTTTGCGTTGTCCCAGTAGGTTTAGAATCCTCAATTGGCGTTGAAAATTCAACTCTAGTATAAATTTTTGATCAATTATTCATAATAATTGCAAATGTCAGACCAAAATAGTGTGTTTGGTATGGCGTTGGATTCGTATCTCTTGAAATGCGAGTTCTAACACCATTTATAGATAGGAGAATGGGAATTTGCCAAGCAATTCTCTTTCTATTTAACAGCTTAATATTTTGGTTTTGTCATATTTATATACTTATTTATATTAATCGTAATTATTTAATTAAAAGTAATTAAAATAGAATTTATCTTTGTTAACGTAAGTAGGAATTAAATTTAAATAATTGTTTTTTATATTACTTGTTTATTTTATTATTGTTCTTTGATGTTTTTCATAATAACAGTTTCAGATAGGATGATATTAACTTTTTCATATCTGTTAATGTATACCTCAATGTAAATTTAACGGTATAATCTATGATTAAAAAAACTGTAATAAAATGCTATAAATGGGTATAAGATCCAGAATTACTAACACTAATCTTGAGTTAATTCTAAGAAAATAATTGTCATCGAAATGATAAAAACTAAATTTTGCATTTTGAATGCAACTTTGAGTCAAAAGATTAATATGCAATCGAATCTCCCTGCATCGAAAATTTTTATCTATGTGTAATCTTGAAATTTTGGAAAAAAAAACTGAAGTTATTTTTTTAAAAGATCTTTTTTATGTAAATTTTAACTACAAAAGACTCAAAGAAAAGCTTTTATTTATTTGTCTTCATTGAAAATCCTTCATTCTGTAAACTCTTTCGAATATAAAATTTATTCACAATAGGCCCTTCTCGTATTTATAAAATTCATTTTCGTTGAATGTATTACAAGTTACATATTCTTTCATATGCAACTTTTATAAGCGAGGGCTGCTGTAAAATCTTATATTTATTTCTTTGTTTTCTTTAGGCATTTTCTTATTCCATTACTTTTTTATTTGGTATGTAATTTTAATTTCCAATAAAAATAAGCTATCATGTATCACCAAAATTAAAATGAAACTAAATAAGTTATTTTAATAATAAAAAGAAAGTAATTGCTTGTAGAATCATTTCTGAACAATTCTTTTGATTTTTATTCGCACGAATTTTCTTGATAGTTAATAATTAATTTGTTAATACAGTATGCATAACCATTAACATCCTTTAATTTCAACTTACATATTATATTAAAATTTAATTCAATATGAAAAAATTATTAATAATATTTCAATATACATATCTTAACCATATATATTGAATGACAAATATCTTATATAAATTTTAACAACAAAAACTTTCCAGTTTAAGTTTGAAATATATTTTGCTATATATTTCAATTGTAAAAAATTGCTGATGTCTTATAACTTTTAATAGAACCAAAAAACAATATCCTGTTTCAAGATTCAATCTATAAAATCGGTAGCATATCAAAATTTCTGGAATTGGTTTCAAGTAAATTGTATATTAACCATTGAAAGAAACATTAAATTCGTGATGCATAAAATTCGTTTTTAGTAAAACAATAAAAGTTTTAAAAAATCAGCAGCCTGTTTAAGAGGCAATTTATCCTAACAATTACTCTAGTTACTCTTAATGTCCAGATGGTAATCTCCATCCGACTGAAACCTTGAAACATTTAAAAGGGAGAGATTTAACTGAAACTTTAAAAAGATCAAGCTAGCCTTAAGAAAGATAGGTCAAATTTCAAATTTAATCAGCATTAAATTTCTTTGAACTACTTCCAGTTTTATAGTGCCCTCGAATAATTTGAGGAAAAAAATTTAATTGCTTTATTCAAGCAAATTGTTCAATTACTTTACTTTTCGCAACATTCGTTAAAGGACAGTTTGAAACCCCAACAAATGGTACTTTCGAACGATATTTTAAAAGGATAAAATGCAACTATTGTGTCAGAATGCAAAAAAATGTGATAATGGTGCGCAACCAGAAACAAAGCCGGCATCGAAACGGGAGGGAGAAGGGGGGGGGAGGTATGTAGTCTCTTTGACCCTTGACGGGTTCAAAGCTCAGTGGGTTAAATGAGGGGTCTGACACGACAATAATACTCCATTAAAGCTGTTTTCCTCCCCCTATCCATTGTCCTGTTTACCTTGATATGTTGGCTCGTGCAATGCGCATTCCCCTGGTTAGATCACTGTCATTTGGTAAGTGCGGTTTTTAAGTGCTCATTATACTCAAACTCAAGAACTCGCATTTCTTTGAGCAGCTGCTCTAAGAAAGAGTTGCCACATTTTTAAACCACTTTAAACACAATTTCGAGTCTGGGTCGTGCTTTAAATTATAGAATTTTTCATATCTTTAAATTAATGAAAATCCGTTATAACGACATCCATAAATAAATTGAACATTTCCATTATAATGGATTTCTAATTGTGAGTGAAATATAATATGCTAATAAAAATTGAAAAAAAAAATACCTCTGTTGAGATAATTTTTTTAAGCTTTCATCTTCAATTTTTCTTGCTGGCAAAAGCAAACTTTTGAAGCTCGACCGATTTTGAGATGAAATAACAGCTATGATGTCATAGTTCTACGCCAACCTTTTCAAAATGCATCTGCTGTCGAAGAGGCATACTTAATAATAAAGCAATACTAATAAAAACAGGTAAACCTTTTAAAAACGCATTTGCTTTTAAAGAAGCATACATAATACTGGTAATAATAGGTAAAAATATAAACGATTAAAATATGTTGATGAATATTTCCATATATTTATCAACATATATTTTTTATGCATTGAATACGCTATGTCTAGCTTCAATTATTTGCTGACTTCAGTTTTTCAAAAAACGGAATCTACATCATGTTCCCGCATAATAAAAATTCTAAACAATTTTTTTCTAAATAGTTGTTTAAATGACTTCGTAGAATTAAAGGGCCATCGAAATACTAAAATTTGGTAGTCAATATCAGTTTTTAGTAATGCAGGGTAAATTTCTCTCATAACAACTCTTCAATTGGATTGAGCATACAAAACAAAAAACTCTTGAATTGAATATAAAAAGATAATTCATAATATTTTGAAAGGGAAAATTTTTATAATTAACATAAAAGCAAAGTCCGCACAGTGAGAAAAAAATCACTCTTTGAATTTATATTTATCAGTTTTTTTTCGGTCATCTAGAAGTCACAGTTTTTTTTAAAGACTGGCAACATTTTCGTGAAATAAAGTTATATTTTCAACTACAGACAAGCGAATTTTTCAACAAATGGTAGACATTCCAGGTATACGTAGCGACATCTAGTAGTGTTATAGTAAGTACAGCACCATTAGATGATCGAATATATATATATATATATATATATATATATATATATATATATATATAACAATCAAATTTTTATATCTGTTAATTGTAGATCGATTTCTTTTTTAAATTAGCTCTATTTATTTTTATTTATTTAAATGGAAAATTTGAAAATAATTGCTAATAATATGCTCTCCATAATGTTGAGAAAAACAGTATTTTCGTTAGTTAGTCAAAAATGTAACGAATGAAAAATGCCTTTGTGGAATGCGGGATTATAAAATTTTACTTTAGAAAGCTTGTTGATTTCGATTACTTCGTAATGCTTTGAATTTAAATAACTTGATTGGTGAAATTGTTGTTTCTTTAAAAATCCTAATATGGCAGAGCTAACAATTTATAATCTAGAAATAGCCTTGCCAGACTTTTAGAAGAGTAGACCTAAAATGATTAATAGTGCGGAAATGACTTCTTAAATTTTTCTATCACTACTTAATTAAAATGACTGTATTATTAATTGATTTCTAAATGAATGCGGAACTCAAAAATTAAATAATACGAAAATGTGTTGATCAAATCGCAAGAATTTTAATAATATAATAAGAACTAATATACAGTTTTAGAATAATAATTAAGGATCCATCTTCAAAGCCAAATTAATTTGTTTTTATCAAATCCAGTTATTTTAAGGATATTTTGTTTTTGTTTTTTTAATTTGCAATATAAAAGTTATACTATCAGATATTTTTTTTAAGTTATTAAGTTTTTTCAGTTAAAATATCAAATTAATTTTACAAATGATGATATACACAACATCCCGATAATGGCTTTATAATAAGAAATTTTGTTTATCGTAGTGAAAACTATCCAGGTTTTTAATTTAAATATAGACATCAAATAATTATATAATTTGCCACGCTGTCTTTGCTATTGTATTTTCACCTTTAGCATTCTGAACTGTTATAGTGTTACACTTTTATACAATAAAACCTATCTATTTTATTCGATGTAAGTATGGAGTTTTTTTAAATAAACGAAATTTATTTCGGTCATATCTGATTTATAGTTTTTCTTGTACAAAATATACAAAGAGAAAAAAATATTTTTCGAAGGATTAGATGCTAATATTTTTAATTGATCTGCACGTTTTAATTCTGCGTGAATTTGAAAAACTAATTTTGTTTCTCTATTAATGAAAATATTAATCAACAAAACGAACTGCATGGGTAAAATTTGATACACGGTCTTCAATCAAGGTTGTTGACGTTTCTGAAAATTTGGGTTAAATGAATATTAAAGAAAATCATCAATCTACATGTGTTTGTTTATGTGTTAACTATCTTAGAAAAAATAAGTTAGGATGGAAAGATAAAATTTCATGTTATGCTCGTGATTGATAAAATTTCACATGAGATAGTTTTACATCAATTTGATAGATTTCTATGAAATTTTGTACCAATTCTGTGAATGGGTTAATTAGAAACGCAAGCAGTTAGATAAATAAAATTTGTTCTTTATCTTGAAGCAAAACTGTGGGGATGAATAAAACTTTGTATCAATTCACTAAACAGAAACCGATAAATAAGAACTAGATATTATTTCGAAACTGTAACTCTCCGCTTCAGGATGAAATAAAGACTTAAAGACATGCTTATTTTATTGGTAAGAAGTGTTAAACAATCTCTTTCGTGAAAGATATTCTAAAAAGCTTTTATTACATACTTGTGACAGTAACAAAGGATACGACTTTGGAAACTTTCAGGCTTTTTGCTATAAAGGCAGTAGTGGTGAATACTTATATAATCTAATTTCAACCTGAAGCATATTTTCTTAGTTATTTACATATGAAAATAATTTTCAAATATTATCTTAATAGGATCGATGTATAATGATTTAAATCAATGACAAGAGTAACATTGATCGGTGAAGGTACAGAATAAAAAGACGCAGTTAGCAATGAAAAATTACTTTCCCACAAGAATTAGACAACAAAGTTATAGCTGTTAGATTTTAGGCTCTTTGGATCTTTGAGGATTTTTGGCGCAAGAGCCATATTTGGCTAAACTGCACCATACATATGGTTAAAATTTAAAATCAAATGTAAAAAGCTGAAACATTGGTTTCAAAAAGTGAGCTAATACTTAGAAAACTGGACAAAATTGTTAAAAAGAAACAAGTTGTCAAACATGAGGAAATAAACAAATAGCCTTTAATAAATTAAAAAGATTTGGATGAGGGATTTCATCCACAAAGTTACGCAAAGTTACAGATGAGCAACTAAAAAAGTTCTGGAGATGGGAATTAAAAAGAAGGACTTTAAATTAGAATGTGGCTAGAGGTGAAACAAGTATCACAAGCTGGGCATACAGGAGCAATTTCTCCCAAAATGAGGTGATTATGAATGAAACATATATGTCTTATACGGAAGCGTGCCAATTTGACATCGATCTCGGGCACAGGAAGAGCAGGTCACAATCCAATAGAAATTTTGATCGAATGTAATTTATTAAATATCTGGGGATCCCAATTTGACTTCCAAGTAGAAAAAAATATGCCTAATTAGTGCATCGTCATATGGCAATTCATGTGATAAAAGAGAAAAGGCAGATGTTGCTAAATAATCAGCCGCTTCATTACCATAAATTCCCACATGACTCGGAACAAAACAAAAAATTATGTTCAATCCTTTATTTAGAAGATTTCGTAGAGCAGTTAATATTTCCATAGCAAAGGTATGAATTCTGTTGCCATAGATGGACTGTGTTTTTAAAGCACTCATACTATCAGTGTATATGATGAAATTCCGCTCATTGGAAAGTGAAATCTCCTGACGAGCACAATATATTGCCACTAATTCCGAAGTAAACACTGAGCAACAATTGATTAGATTTTGGGAGGCATAAATGAGTTAAAAGCGGCAATTATTCAGAAGGTACAGCTTTTGTATTTTGAATTTACTAATTGAGGAAAAGATTAATTTTAAAATTACTATTAGAATGAATTTATTACAAGTGCATTGAAAAATAAGAAATCAGGAGTATGTCAGTACCCAAACACAGAGACACAGACACACACACACACACTCACACAGAGACACAGACACGCCCCCCCACACACACAGAGAGAGAGACTCACACAGAGACACAGACACTGCAAAGTTTAAATCGTGTCGGTTACAGGTCAAAAGCAAACTACACTCAGAAAACAAAACTTTCTTCTTCAGACAAAGAAGAATGACTTTCTAATAGTAATGTAGATCAGTTTCAACTCTTTTGATTCTTAACACCTGACCTTTTCACCTTCAACTAATACTTATGGCTTTAAATCATGACCTATTTTCAATAAGACTGCTTTAAAGCTGTCACTCAGAGGTATTTCACTTCCTCTAATAATTTCCCTTCAAAACACCAAATTTGCGGTTTCTTGGAATGCTGATTTCCGGTAAAAGTTCGAGGTAAATTCAAGTTCCTTTGACATTTAGAAGGATTGGACAATGATTAAAACTAAGGGAAAATACACGATATGTTTGTTAACAGTCAATTTTAATTTATGATCACATAAAGAATGATGTAAGAAACACTTGTAAAAAGAAGAATAAATTTCTTCTGTTTCTTAGAAAAAGCATCAATTTTAAATATTTATGTCATTTTTTGAGCTTTATTTATGTAAAAAGAATATTTATTATTTTTATACCGTTGGCATCATTAATAACCAGTTTATGTAAACAGGTTTGCGTATATTTGCCATTTGATATAGATAGAAACAACTGCCAAATGTCTTATACATTTAATTTATAAAATAATGGTAATGAGAAAATAATTTTCAATATTGGAGATTTTATTGTTATAACTTTCCCATGTGTGGGGATAGTTGTAACAGTTGACATGTCTTGAAAAAAAATTGCCAGTGCTAAAATTTAAAAAGTGTGATGTTTTTAATGTTTGTTACGAATGAATAATTCAGCTATATAAATTATAATCAAGGAATATCAAATATATTTTAAAATGTAAACCTTTTTCGAAAAATTGTTACAATGGTTACTTTGTACAATTGTTACTTCCTTATGGCAGTTAATTTTCATTTACTGGGTGGGTATATTAAATCTAAGGTGACTCTACCATCATTTCTATGTTGAGGCATAGCTATTACGGAAGGAATTATCTTATGATCATTAGAGTTCAATAATATAAAACTGTAAACAGTCTCCCTGTTTCAAGCTGACAATCGGTCTAAAAGTCTGATGTTCAGGTAAGGCTAGGATTTCTTAAATTAAAACATAATAAATAAATTTATGACAAAAAATTTCGTGCATTTTTAAGCAAATTAAACAAAAGGGAGTTTGGAAATGTTACAAGTACACTATAATATAAAAAAAATTGTAGAGTGATAGGAAACTTAATGAAATAAATATAAAATGTAATGAATTTAATGAAATAAATATAAAATGTAATGAATTTAATGAAATAAATATAAAATAAGTTTTAAATGAAATAAATATAAAAATTTAACAAAAATCTTTTATTAAGTTCAAAAAGGGTAGTAAAACGTGTCGTTGAAACTATTTTAGATAAAACAAGGTGGTGAATCCTCATAGAGACCTTATTTCTTTTGCACTTTCGTGCTTACCCTAAAAATCTATTAAGAAATGAAACTGAAAATCTAAAAGGAATAAATTAAGAAATCTAAATCGACCATATTTTCTTCCAGATTTTGTTTTTTTTAAAAAAAATGCAGAACATTTCTAACAAGTTTTTAAAAAACTTGGCTTTGAAATCCATTGTTTCTATTCTGAAAATGTAACTCACAGGACATAGTATTCGTGTATTGGCGCATGTGAAAAAGTTGCCGATTCCTACCTCGGTTAAATAGCGTAAAAGGCTTTAGCAATAGCTTTGGTGGCAATTAAAATAATCAATCTATCAAAACCCTTAATAGACTTGAGATTTCAATAAATTTAGTTTTAAAATGAAATTTCGAGATACTTTTTTAAAAATCATAAGTTAAGTTTTTAGCTTATAGTTTAGGAAGAAAAACAGTAAATAATAATGATAATGTACATTAAAGAGGAAAATTGCTGCTGTCCTGGCAGAGAGGTAGCGAGTCTTCCTCATGTTCTGGAAGTCCCAGGTTCGAGTCCCGGTTAGGGCATAGTTGTTCTTCTGTGTGCTATCTGGGAGATGTGTGAATGTACCCCCCGTAAAAAGAGAGTGTCCAAAAATGTATATGTGTGTCATCCTCAAATGAGTTAGAAGTCAGCCTGCCGGCTTTCTGGCAGAGAGGTAGCGAGTCTTCCTCGTGTTCTGGGAATCCCAGGTTCGAGTCCCGGTTAGGGCATGGTTATTCTTCTGTGTGCTATCTGTGACATGTGTGACTGTCCCCTCCTGTAAAAAGGGGCTGTGCAAGCAAATTTGGTGAGTGTGTAGCTAAGTCGTACTCTTGGACCTAGTTGGCGCCACTTCAGAAACAAGAGACGCTCCATTCGATCTCCTGCTGTATTAGCAGGAGAGTTTGTTTATGGGCAAGTGCCATAAGTAAGAACAACAACAGAAATTAACCTTTTGCCCTCGGGTGCTCAGGAGTCCATACCCTCAGAAGCTACTGCAACCCCTGGTTCCATTGTAAAGTGGACAAGAGGGAAATTATAATATATCAAATACATATAAGCCCGAGTATCTGATTCGCGACTATCCGAGCCTCTGTACTAAACAGAATAGTTATCTTTTCTGTTATTAAATGAAGAAAGCAAGGCATCTATTAACTAATCTATTTAGAACTTTTTTAAAACTTAAAAATTGTAATTTTAGACTCTTGTCAAAGAGTTCCCTTTTCCTATCTATATAGCCATTTATCAGTGCAAAACAAAATCAGTTTGAACTAATTTTCTTAAGGATCAGGTCTATGATTTGAGTTAATATTTTGTTTATGTTTTTGAAATTTAAGTTGAACATTATAGAATTTATGCTAAAAATATGAACACTTCATATCTTTTAATTTAATTTTTCCCTCATTATTTATTGAAATGTGCAGTGCAGTAAATAAATATATATAAACTAATAGAAGAGAGCCTTATATTTTAACTCGACATGTTATCGATAACTGCTACAATGATTAATTGGATTGTAGTTGCGTTCATATTGATATAAATAGAGGGGTTAATATTCAATACGAAGTGAGAAAATGCATATTACAACAGTGAGTTTTGGTATTAAAAATTTATTTCCTTGTATTAATGGGCAAAGAAATGAATATATAGCACTCCGGCAGATTCGGCTTTTTATTATCCAGCCAATCCTTCTGATACATTAAGTTGAATACTCGGAAGTGTATTGTATTTATTTTGTGAATTTCTTATGAGTTTCCATACATGAATAACTATAAATTAAACGTTCATTGATTTTAATATTATCTATTTCCTTTCCAAATTTATATTTTTAAAAAAGAAATTTTATTTTATTAATTTTGTCAATCCAAAGATATTTAAGACATATAAAGTTGTAATATAAAATAAATAAAAAAACTGCTTCGAAATTGTTTAAAGTTATAAGAAAATGGAATCATGATATATCAATTTTATGTTTCTTCGTTGTTAGCTTTTCGATCCATTTTTAATAGATTTTATAGTTAAAAAAAAGGAATGAAAGACTAGTATCGAAATATTTTCCTTGATATATTATAAAAATTGTATCAAGAATTGAAAATAATTTTAATACCTAATTAATGAGCAAAGAAATGAATTTATAGTACTCCAGCAGATTCGGCTTTTTATTATCCAGCCAATCCTTCTGATATATTATTATGAATTCTCGGAAGTGTATTGTTTTTATTTTAAGAATTTCTTATGAGGTTTCATACATGAATAAATATGAATTAAACATTCATTGATTTTAATATTATTTATTTCCTTTCCAAATTTATATTTTTAAATAAGAAATTTTATTTTATTAATTTTGTCAATCCAAAGATATTTAAGACATATAAAGTTTGTAATATAAAATAAATAAAAAAAACTGTTTCGAATTGTTTAAGTTATAAGAAAATGGAATCCTGATATGTCAATTTTCTGCTTTTCCGCTGTTAGCTTTTCGATTCCTTTTTGATAGATTTTATGTTAATAAAAATGAATGGAAGACTAGTATCTAAATATTTTCCGTGATATATTATAAAAACTGTATTGAGAATTGAAAATAGTTTAAATATCTTGAATACTCAAGATATTATAAATAAGCTTAAATTATAAATTTTTTAAACGGCATTTTTGATAGAAATTTTTATTTCATATTCAGTTTTATGTAAAACTATTATTGGAATCTTCGCTTACCAAAAAAAAAATCTTTCCACTGTCTTTCATCTTAGGTATTTGACCCACATATTCAATATTCTTTTCTGCTGTAACAATTGCATAAGCGAAACCGTTGCCCCACTTACTTTACAAAAAACCCTAAAATTATTGTTATAAATTCAAATATTATACATTTCAGAGAATTTGCTCACATATCCTCTTATACAGCAGTAATATTAAAACTTCGAACGACTAAAAGTTTCGGATTGCTTAACATTCCGTAGTTCCTGTTTGAAAGTCGTTCTGTCTTCCGGAGTTGTTCTAAATGGAATAAATATCGTTTGCACGTCAAATGCCTAAGGCAGGGAAGAGAATGTTTTTATTTTTAAATGACAGACAGATATTTAGTGTTTCCATCTATGATTTCAATATGACAGATTTGGGTTTAGTATGAAAATGATACTTGGCATCTGTCAGTGTTTCCGTTCGACATATTATCGGAAAGAAAATCTAGAACGGTGGTCATCAAAATCTTTTGACCAGTTTTTCAAAAGAAATATGTGGAAAAAAATGTATGAATAAAATACTGTAGCTGTCAAAATTTAATTATATACAGTTTTATGTGTGCCATTATTTATTTCGGATGCTAATGTTTGTGAAGGAAAATGATGTTAACAGCAAGTGAAGTCCTTTATAGATGAAAAATTCATCACCAAATTCAAATTCTTTCATCATCAAATTCAAATATTTTTCAAAAGTTGCTCGTTATAAATGAATATTTTCAAGTAAAATATATTTAAAAATATTTATAACTCAAAAATATTAAAAAATTCAAATTAAACAAAAAAAAAATTAGCAATATTCTGAATGAAATATGTGATCAAAAGTTAGATGCAATTTGTATTGTAAATTAAAAGTTTTTCCGTTTTCCCTATTTTTTTGTATCCTAAATTATTGTTCCTTATTTATTTTTCCAATTTAATCCTTTCGCTAGAAAATGCATTATACTAAAAATTAATAAACGTAATGTCTTATATAAAGAAAAATTGCTCAAATATGCGATTTAAGATCTCTATAATATTGAAAAGACAAATAAAACTCGAACAAATATCATTTGTATTTCACGATTGTCTGTACTCTACAAATACTGCTTAGTTCCAATTAAATCTCTTATGAATAACTTGATGCTCATGCTTGCCACAACAAAGAATTTTGAAATATCAAATCATGATGAAAATTAAAATCATGTTATTTTAATATTCTGTAATCTGTTTTACCTGCTGTGTTTGTAAACCTTCCTGAAAAAACTGTCTTAATCTTTTTTTCATGATACAATAACTTCATTTTCTTATTTTACATGATCAAATATTTAATAAAATAATTTGAGCAGTGTAAATTTTTTTTGCAATAAATAGAGATATTGTCGAAAAAAGGCAAAGTCTCACTCTAGCTGAATTCATAGTTAAAGGAATATATTTTTGAATCCTGAAATAATTGCAAAAATCATTTTTATGCAATAATATTGTCGGTAGTTTTTGTAAGAAAAACCTAAAATCACTCTTCATATTTGAATGCTAAATTATGTTACATTTGACATATAATTTTTGACATGCTGTTGACATGTTAATTTTAACAATTCTAAGCAAAATATTTTTAAAAATTTACTTCGAATTACGCATTTTTACCTTCAAAAAATATTTTTGTGCTAATTTTGGTTGTTGTAAGACAGACAGCCTATGTAAGACAAAAAACACATACTATTTTATCAACAGCAAGGAGAACTAAATTATAGAAATATTTAAGAAAGTTTGAATTAGTTTTTTCGAATTTACTAAAAATAATTAGATTGTTAAAGTAAATTAAATAGTTTTCGAATATTTCAGATCCTTTTATTTCCTATTCGATACGTGATATTTAGAATTTTAGTAATAGTTTACGATGATTCAAATAACGGTAAAATTTTCTTTGTATGTCAAATAAAATCTGAAAAATTTACAAGCATTTAATATAATAGTATTATAGTAAGATAAAAATAATTCCGGAATCAAGTTTAGAAAATTGGTTCTCAAATCAATTAATAAATAATAATTATATCAACATAATCAAATAGGAAAAAATATGTCTCTTCAAAGATACAAAAAAAACACAACCCCGTGTTAAAATTTTTAATATGTATTGTAATTTACTTTTCAATATTTATCTTGCGCATTAACAAAGATAACTTCTTATGCTTTTAATTTCTATGATTATTTCATCTTCATTTTTAAAAGAGAAATTATTTCAGTATGTCAGAGACTACTTTCTCGATTTCAGGAGACAATCCTCAATCTGACATTTATCTCCTGATGAAAAACTTAATTCTCCATTACATTAAATATTTAACATAATCATTCATAAATCACAATAGTTTATTAATGCTTATTGATTATAAAGCAAAAGAGAGTCATAGATAGGAATAAATTTATTTTTAATACACCAAATCATCATTGAATAATCATCAGTGAATATTTAGCACCAACAGTGATTAACATTTTTATCTATATTTTTTGCGATTATTTTTATTTATCAAAGCTTTAACTCTCTGATAAAACTTATGCAAATAAGAGTTCTTGCATGCCATTGAAAATAAACAATGGTTTTAAATTTATCTGTTCTTTCGTCTACGCACATCAGAATAATGATTAATGGTAGTTAACAATGGTACCAGATAACATACTGAAACGAATGTAATCGGTTCAAGTGCGACAATCAATACTAATTTCACCATGAATAGTTTAGTAACCAAAGATAGCTACATAGCATATTAATGTCTTATCTTACCATGAAATAAAGTAGAAAAAACGATAACAATCATTACTGTTCATTAAGAATAAAATACTTATTTCTTTGGTATTGCATACTATATGACAAAGATTCATTTATCAGTATCAAACAATGAAAAACAGAAGTATTATGAAGGAAAATTAATAATCGTTTGAATGAGGTTCAGTTTTTAAAAAAGAAATAATAGGAAACAAAATAAGAATTGTGTCTATCTCAGTACTTATGTATTATACCGTCTTCACCAACGACTGCCAACAGTTTAGTTACTTATTGGCGACAGATTTAAATTTGGCAATAAAGATGAATGGATTACACCATTGCCGGATTGCCATAATTGGTTGTTTAGCAACTCATTGGCGACGATTTCAAATTTGGCGATAAAGTTGGACGGTATAATAAGTATCTCTATCTCTTTCTTACTACCTATTAGACCAAAAGTGAGCTAATGCATTTGTTAAAAAGTTGCGACTATATATTCAGAAATCAACTACGATTTTTTGGATTTCGAATTCACTATTCAAAATTGTGCCAAAACGTCTGCAGAAAAGCAATCAGAAAAAATTAAAACAACAAACAAATTTTTAATTAACTTTAGGGAAAATACATCGATAGCTAATATATCTTCAACTGCGTCTTTTGGAGTAGGTTTCCAATTGTATACCTATGTAAAAAATATAGAGTTATTCGGGAAAGAGAATGCAACTGTTATGGCTATAGAATTTGAAGAGGAAGCTGAACATGGATTATTCCTTGTTGAAATTTGTTCTTAATATATCGAATAATTTATCGATATACGCCTTGATAGACTACAAAAAATTGTTCAATGTTGTCGACTGATTATTACCAAGGCTTTAATTCCAATCAAAAATCAAATTTGTTCCAGTGTATTTTCTCTCAGTAGGCACTACAGATAATATAAATATATAATAAAATACTCTTTCATACACAGTTAAAGAAGCCTTACCTATAAATCAGTTAATGCATAGGAGATTAATTTTGACACAAAATGTCATAATTCTTTATTTGATATCTAAACGCAATTATTAATGAAGTCATTGGAAAACTAAATGCTTACATTTAATAGGAAACTTTTTTATGCAATCCTGAGCTTACGAATTTGCTTAGTTTCGCTAAACAACTTGGGAAGTTGCTATCAATCAACATTCGATAGCAATTTTAATTTAATCATTATTTTTCCAAATGAAAGAGTGAAAAATAAGCACCTTTTCCTTCTTCGTTGTCTACAGCAGTCCTCTCATATTGATGAAGAAATTGGACTATAAATCAGGTGCTACTGAGATGCAACTTTGCTTCCCTGTAGTCAACATGAGATGCCAGTTGTCCCCTGAACAATGAGACTTGGTCATGGTTTTGGTTAATTTCACACCAAATAAAGTTAGTCGACAGCAAATATGAAATTTAGCTCATGTTCTCTTAACTCATGGCATATGAGGATGCATATTAACAGCAAATATAATGAAAGTTAGCACA
>JAOUZG010019144.1:7571769-7607456 GCA_026289955.1 Argiope argentata
GGATGCATATTAACAGCAAATATAATGAAAGTTAGCACATGTTCTCTAAACTCATCGTATATGAGGATGCCTGTTAACAGCAAATATAATGAAGGTTAGCATACGTTCTCTTTACTCATCGTATATGAGGATGTATGTTAACAATTTCATTATAAGATTATAGTGAGGATAGCTAGTAAAGGATTAGATAATACCAAGTTTTTATTCCCCTACAGTATAACTATTGATACAACTACAACTCGACCACCATTATCAATAGTACAAAAGATAAGGGCCAGAAAATGTGCTTTTAAAAATTGATTTCATTTCAAATTTTCAGTAAATTATTTAATAAAAAATTTAATTCCTTAATGGAGGAACTTATTTATAAATAACGGGAAAAAATTCAGTTCTCAACAAGGTTAAATCATGGATAATCATCGATATATTCAGAAAGTAAAGTAAAGTTCAGTTAATAAAACTACTAACCGAACATTGGATTTCACGTAAGATGTTTAATCTTTTAATCAAAATTTCAAAGAAATCTAAAAACATTACCAGATAAACCATTAGTAAATTATTTAACAAAAAATTCAATACATTAATGGAAGAACTTATTTTTTAATAACGGGGGGAAATTCAGATCTCAACAAGGTTAAATCATGGATAGTCATCGATATATTCAGAAAGTAAAGTTCAGTTCAGTTAATAAAACTACTAACTGAACATCGAATTTCAAGTAAGATGTTTAATCGTTTAATCAAAATTTTAAAGAAATCTAAAAGAAATTACCAGATAAGTTATTAGTTTCGGTATTTCTGTAATAGATTCAATTTGCCGATTACCAGAGATCCCGACAGCGAATCTCGTCTCGCGTGCTCAATTATCTAATGATCTCCCTGTTTGTGAAAACAATCCGATCGAAAATGTGCTCTCGATGACAGGATAAAGTGTGCCATCGGCATGGCTCGGAACCAGCGATCCGAAACGACATTTCCCGAACAATAAAGAAAGCGAATGAAAAAAGGCCTCTGCGAGGAAAAGAGATCGGATGTTTGCTCCGACAATGGTGGCTTTTAACCTGATGGCCCGGAGAAAGTGAAATGGTAAAAACCGAGAACTCTTTGTTGCGGACACGCGATGGATACGGACATGATGTCATCCAGCGCAGTTGTTGTTATCGTTTCATTATGCGGGCATTAGGACATGGAAACATAATACTCATTCTTTAAATGAGAAGCATTCGCGACGCTTGGAGTTCGTTGGAAACAAAACACCTTGTAATTGAGATGAACACAAAGAAAAGGTTTGAGATGAACATAAAGAAAAAGTTTTATAACAAAAATGGCCTGATGATTCAAAAAATTATCAGTTTCAATTTGAAAATGGCATCTTTAGAAACAATGATGTTGTAATACTGATTCATTTGCAACTAGAATAGCGCAATTTCATATGCACAACGTTGCATTGCACATTACGTTTTTTCAATTCTTTAACTATCCGGGAGGAAAACTTTGGAAGTCAAAATAAGAAAGATCTCCCTGGAAAATTACTATTGCAATTTTCTTCATTCATAAGAAAATGAAATGAGCAAATTAAGCTCCCTACTCTTCTGCAAAATATTCTTCTTTATCGTTTCAAGACAATAGCGGCTCTTTTTAAAAAAATCATTGTTTAAAATAACAATTAAAACCATTAAGTAATTTATAAACAGTACTAGATGAATTATCCTCGGATACCATATATATTTTAAGGCATCTATAAACCTTTTGTCGCTTTATTTTGATCTTCTCTCTTTTTTAAGTCAAGACAAATTCTGAAAATAGATTTTGCAAGCGACGAAGTAAACACATTAAGCATATCAAACCGTAAATTATTCTTAGAACGTTTATAACTGACAAACTTCCTCAATTATGCGTAGAGATCATCAGAATTTTGATGCTAGTATTTAATTAAATCGGAATTCCGCGCATTGTAATTAGACTATCAACTTTAAAAGTAATTTTCTGTCATGACTGTCAGACTAACTTCCAGAGTTTTGCAATAATTATCATCTCTATTATGACAACTTATCTCTTTTAAGGCAAAATTAATTACAACCTTATACATTTTAAGGCCGTATATTCAATCTTTAACTCGATAATTAGGGAAGGAATCTCTTCTCAAAAGAATAGAAACCATTATTTTTTTTACGTAAACCTATTTAATTAAAGTAATAAATATTTCTAATCTTCTATATGGCTGAGCATTATCCTATTATTTCAATAAAATCTTAGAGATAAAATAGTTTGCCACCGAGTTATTGTTTAACAAGCACGTATGAATAAAGGATAAATTTGTCCTCGAATCGGTCAAAACAATAGTATATTTAAACTTTGTATAAACATATATCTGATTTTTCGGCTCTTTTTTGCTAACCGGACACAAGCAAAAAATCTCCAACGAAATTTGGCTGAATTCTACAATATTTGGCGATTTTTCGCTTTAAGAATTTTTATTTGGCAGAATTCTACATTATTTTGTAATTTTTCGCTTGCGAACGGATAACGGAAAAGTACCAGATTACAATAAGATAATTAAAATACTGATTATATGTGTGTAGAGTATTAATAAATAGTAATTAGATCATGTTGTCATTTATTGGTCATGCTGCTAAAGACGTACAGTCAATGATTATAAGTAATCATCGCTACTTGGATATATTGGTTTATTTTTAAATTTAAAATAATTGACCTTTGGTTTCGTCTGAGGAACATATATTAAAGATTAATAATAAATAATTACAATACTGATTGTCTATATATTGTGCTTATTGTTCAATAGAATTAGATGATGTTGCTAAAAATGTAGCAACAGTGACTGCAAGCGATTTTTATTGTATTGACATATTGGTTTATTAGTGAATTTAAAATTATGACACGGTATTGTATTATAAAGTAACAAATAAAAATTAATTTAAATCCCGATATTTAGCTAAGATTATAGAAAACTATTATTAAAATTTCATCAGAAACAGATGACAGGAATTAAAATGATCCCTGTTGTTTATTATCTCTGATTATCAAGTGGCATTTTGTCCTTCTAGACAATCAATCTCCTTAGAACCTTCAAGTTGTTCTTTCAGCAGTAAGTTGGCAAGGGTCTAAGTATGAACACGTGCATATAATCGAGTTATTCTCTTTCAAAGTTTTTGTTGTTATTTATGGAGTCGTTGACTCCATATATGAAGTTTAATATGAATAATGCAAAAAGAATAAAGAAATATTCTTAAAATTATATTTTAAAATATTGTATTCTCCATTTTTGTTTGTTAAAGATTTTTCTTCAAAATGAAATAATAGTTTCAGCAAAGGAATGAGTCATAAATTTTAAAAGAAGATAGGCTACCGAGAATAAAAAATTATTATCAATATATTTATAAATATTCTTTGCAATAAATAAAACATTTTCTTCCTAAAAGAGCAATTTACTTTATAAATTTTTCTGGTACTTACCTATAAGTTCCCAAATATTATTTGCTGTCAAATAGCGACAAAGATTTATGAAGAGGGTAGAATATACGGACTAAACGGCCGGCTAATTTGATTACGTTTAGTAGTTCTTACTTCAACTTTCCTTTTAAGAAATACGCATTATTCTGTATTTAAACAGAAAGCTAACAGTAAAAAATATAAACAATAGCTGTTTTGCACTGCAATTTTAATCTTTGTAACATGCATTCGTTGTTTGCATTTTCCACTACATCAACAAGTTTCCCGATTGGGACAAATATGCTAATAAGCAAAAGCAATTACAAATAAATAAATAAATAATAATTTTTTAATTAATTTAATTTTTTAAATTTACTTGTCTATAAATTAACACCTTGATTTTAAGACACAATAAATTTAGAAACATTTGTCAGAATTTTATTTGAAAACATTAGAAGGAATTGAAATTTGTTGAAACAGAAAAATAAATTTTCTCATAAGTTTACGTATATTTAGCTTTATGAGACCACACACACTACTCTGCCTCATCTAATTAAGGCGTTCGGAACACTGGAGGAAACTATGACTGAGTTTTAAGGGTTTCTCACTTTTTGCCATAAAATCTAGAGAAACATATCGGAATTTAGCATTACTTTGTCGATAATTTTCGAAAAATTGTTTATTTATAATATTAATTGTATTAACTATAATATTGTTGTAATTAATAATATATTAAATAATAATATTCTTGTAATTAATATATAATACAAACATATACTTTGTACCTATTTTAGGTGATATAACTTTACAACAAAATACTCTTAATTAGAACCTTAAAATTAAGGATAGGAAGCATGAATATTTTTGATATTATTTCATCCTCCCAAATAGTCATTTTATCCTTATCATATCAAACAGAAAAAAGCAATGTATGCAGTCGTAAAATGATTAAACATTAATTTATTATAATATTACAAAAATATAGATTTTAACAAGATATTATTCATTAGCTGCAGTTAGCATATTATCTACAAATTACTTCATGTTGCAAGTTCGTTGAGGAAATCAGTTAAAACATTCTACAAGAATAGATAGTAGGATCTTGGGATATAAAATTTTGCATGCAATTACTTCTTGGGAAGGTAATAGCTTGACTAAAAACGAGTTTTCAAAATCTAACTAAAATATATTCAATCTTTTTATATATGATTTCGAAGCTGTTTATTACAAAAAAATTATGTAACTTAAAAATTTAAAAAAAAATTCTTCGATACCAATTTTATTTTTATAAAATTTTTCCTGTAATAAATTATTACAGATAATTACTAATAACAATTTCCTGTAATAAATTATTCCGTTATAAATTACTAATAAATTATTACAAATACTTTTAGATACATTTTGCAATAATACTTTTTTACTGTGTTTATAACTAACAGTGGCCGACGTCCTGATACAGAGATAGCAAGTCTCCCCCGAAGTGTTGGGCGTCTTGGGTTTAGGTCCCGGCTTGGGCATAATTGTTCTTTATTTGTTCTCTCTTCAGCTGTGTAAAGAAGGCTACAGATAGAAAAAAGCTCTTTCAAACCCCTTTTTACAGGGATTTGCCCAGCTCCTGTAAAAAAGGGCTGAGCAAGTTAATGTGATGCGTGAGTAGCTAAGACGTACTCTTGGTCGTATTTGGCGCTACTAAAACAATAGATGGACCATCGGCTTAAAATCGATATCTGCGTCAGTGAGCTTGTCCATGACAAGTACCATTAGAAACAACAATATAGTTAAAAGTGTCTCTTATAATTTAAACGATTATAATTAAAATGGTTTTTAAATAAAGTTTTTGTGTACATGTTACGTCTGGTATGTAATTAAAAATTAAATAAAAATAGACTAATCAAGCTTCAAATGTCATCAAGCTGAGTTGTTTTGGACTGGAGCCTTGAACCTTCTCATATTTCTTTTTCCGTATTTAGTATACCATCAGTAATTATAAATTTCAAATTTTCAAACCATTCTTCGATAATTCAGAGGTGATTTCTTACTTTGAAATGAAATTCAAAGCTTTTACTCCTAGTGAAACAGACTTACCTTCACTTTCTTCGTTATTCACGCTAGAAGAAAAAAAAAGATACGTTCCATTTCAAAGCTACAATCAAGATCAACAAATTAAAAAGTACTTAAAACCTCCCATTGTGAAATATTTCCAGACGTCGCAAGAGAAATTAAAGGAAAGGAACTCATACTATCAATTCTACTTTTTTCTTCCTCTGTAACAATCCTGTGTTACCCTTCGAAACGAAAATTACTTAATTCCAGCAAAGGTCAAAACTTCCATTTTGATACAGTAATTAAACGTCAAGATATGAAGAAAAAAATAATTCGAATGAACGGACGAAATTAAAACGAAAAATGCCAGAGGTAAATATGAGCGTGGGTGGAATAATTGTCTCAGCGAGGCCTACGAGACAAAAACCAAAGTACTTAATAATAAATGTGTCAACCTGAGCACGCGAAGTACTCCCCATTCACATTCGGCCTACTTAGACACGTTTCTTTTTCTTCCCCTGCTGGCAAAGACCCGTTGCGAAATATGGACTCCACAAAGTAAGAAACGTTCGGATCTGGACAGACTTTGGGGATCGTAAGACGTTTATCGTGACACGCGATCGCATTTAGAACTAAATGAGCAGCTTCACAGTTTTAGTGGCACAAAGAATTCGTTACCCTCAGGATTATGTCACGTTTCGGCCATTGTGATCAAATAGGTGATGTATGTACCTTTTCCTTCTTATGTCTTGTGCCTCTGAAAGACAAAAGAAATCTACATTGGGATTGGAATTGGCAGCTGGTTTTGACTTACAAGAGCTCCAAAGAAGATCAATATTTGTTTTTGTTTGCTTTAATTAATTAAAAAAAATACAAAGATAGGAATCTTCCTTCATTTCATTAAGCCTTCTTCTTTCTGGAGTATTCTGCTGGAAGACCAATTTAGTTCAAAATCCAAAATTTTGAAGTTGGATGTTAAATGAACGGAAAGTGATGCAAGTAAAATGAAAAAGATAAACGAATGAAAAAAAAAATGCTACAATAAAAACCATTAGCAGTAGTTTCCTCAAAACTTTTTCGCACACTCTAAAATAAGGATATCCCAGAGAGCACTATGCATGGTATTGGCGTACAATAACTATAAAATATTACCTTTTAACGTGAATTTAGTATTTTTACTAATTCTATCCTGTGATCCATAACATAACGCCATCCTGTACCCCCTGGTGCCTATAACGCTAAGTTATCTAACCAGTTGGATGAGCCCAAGATGGGAGAAAGAGAAAAAAATTGCTGTAGCTTTAAAGGAAAAAAAAGAGACGATACAACATTCAGCGATTTCCAGAGAGAATACCATCGGTGTCAAATTTTACACGAATCTGTTCAATTTTTTCTGAAGTTATAACTGGATAGAGGGAACAAGAATACTGAAACAAATGGTGATTATGAGTTGAATTTACAGGGGAATTAGATTAACAACTGAAAAGTGGGGAAATTGACAATTTAAATTGTGAAATGTATGGCAAATAAACAATCACTATAGAATCAGAAATACGTAGCCTCTATCTGGGTCCTGGGGTCTTGATTTTCATCAAGAGATCTGCACTTTTGAGGGGCTTTTTAAGCTACAATTTTGGTTGAATTTCACAAGGGGAAATCTGGTCTCAACTATTGTAGGTCTTGAAGAGGTCTTGGTATTTATGAATATGGTTTACAATGGAGTGGATTTTGCCGCGTGAAAGGATATTTGATACAACTCTCCTGAACCATTCTTCTTCGAGACTTCTTTCTGGCTTTCTCATGTGCCATGAGAGAGTGAGAAGGCATTCTATGGCAAAGTGAATTGGAGATCCTATTTCCCCACAGTTACAGAAAGGAGAGTTGGCTAGATGGAATCTGTGTAGGTATGTCGTGAATGGGCCGTGCCCAGTAAAGAAACGGACATTCGCTCTGTTCCAGTTGACAGTGTAAAGAGAAACTTTCGGTGTTATGTTATATGTGGATCGGTATATACTGTGATCCATAGAGATTTTTTTTCAATCATTGCATTTTTGAGGTATCAAATTTAAGTTATAGAATGACTCCGTTGTTGGATTTGGCTGAAAGGTTGACAGATGTGTGTTCAATAGATGTTTCAACTGTGCCCAGAATCTATCTATCTAGTTCCCTTTACTTTGTAGTTATCGTATAAAAAGGCAGGTGAACTTCCTCTGAACAGGATTTATTCAAAATTTGATAGAAATCTACAAATTTGGTGTGAAGAGCATATGCCGAATTTCAATCGTCTTGCTCAAAACGTTTTTAAATTATCTTTATTACAGAAGGAAATCTTACAAAAAAAGGTTTTTCGAACTTAGGAAGGTCTGAAATTCAATCACGATCCGTCAAAATTTTGAGTTCATATTTTCTTACGATTATAATTTTTCTTCTGCACTTTGTATATGAGAAAGTAAAAATAAAAATATTTTATTCATTTTTATTTTAACTCAGGGAGGTCTGAAATTCAATCACGATTCGTCAAAATTTCGAGTTTATATTTTTTGACGATTATAATAATTCCTCTGTACTTTTTATACTAGAAAGTAAAAATAAAAATATTTTATTCATTTTCATTTCAAACTTCCAATATAGCCGGTCTTTTACAGTTTTTTTACAGTTTATGGTCTTTACAGGTCATTTACAGTTTATGGATGATGAATTTACGCTTTAGTGATTATTACTTTGAAAGTAATTTCGCTATCGTAAATTACTTCGTAAAATTACAGAAATTGTAGTATGAGTTCGAAGCAATTCTTGTAAAAATATGAGTTATTCATATGAGATGAGAGGTCAGATCGATTTATTTCAATCAAGTCAGGAGCAAATAATTGCTGGAAAGATCTAAGCCTTTCACGAAGGTATAAGAAAAAAATTGATTTATAGAGCTACACGTAATCTGAAAATCATGTAAAATCGCTTTTGCTATGTTTTCTAAAGAAGAAATAACTCTAATCTTATATGTGAATTTCTTGACCCCATGTATAAGATGCTTCATCTGAAGAAACACACATAATATTTATTAAAACAAAACAAGATAGCTGTTAAAAAAATAATTCGGAAAGTTACAAAAATTTTTGGATAAGATTTTAATAAAAATTGTTTTGCTTCATTTGTCACCAGAAAAAAATTTGATATTTAAGTTTAATTTTTCCATGAGAAAATATTAGTTATCATGGAATACTGGAATATTCTTTGAAAATTTCTTTAAAAGAATTCAAAAATGCTAAACATATTTCATAAATAAAGAAATTCTAGAAATCAGATTTATAGCATTGAAAATAAATTTTAAAAAAACTGCACAATTTTCGAACACCGTCTAGAAATAATATGCAATTTACATAATTTGTTTAAATCTGAGTCAATACCTTTTTTTTAAAAAGAAGTTCAGAGAAAAGATCATTTCAGAAAGTGGTAAATAATGATCTCATAAATTGTTCTTTAATGTGTTATAATTTTTTCTTTTTAATGCTTTATTTACCCGAATAATGTAGAGATAAAATCAAGCACTATACTAAAAAGTTGTTTTAACTTTCCAAAAAGAGATAATTAATCCATATTTAAAATGCATTACTTGGATGACACACATAATCTTTCTTAAAATACAAAAATATTTTTAAAAAATAATTTGGAAAGTTACACAAAATTTCTTGAAAGGAATTGTAATAAAATTTACCTTACTTTAATAAAATTTATCTTACTTCAATATTTTATCTTTTTGATCTGGAGGTTATATATATATATATATATATATATATATATATACACTGAAGTGACAAAAGTCATGGGATAACTGTTAATATCGTGTCGGTCCTTCTTTTGCCCGACGAAGTGCAACAATTCGACGTGTCATGGAGTCCACAAGTCGTTTGAAGTCCTATGCAGGAATATTGAGCCATGCTGTCTGTATAGACGTCCATAATTGTGAAAGTGCGGATGGTGCAGGAGTTTGGGCGCGAACGGACCTTTTGATGATGCCCCATAAATGCTCGATGGGATTCATATCGGGCGATCTAGGTGGCCATATCATTCGCTGGAATTGTCTGGAATGTTTTTCAAACCAATCGCGAACAGTTCTGGCCCGGTGACATGGCGCATTGTCATCCATAAAAATCACATCGTTGTGTGGATACGTGAAGTCCATGAATGGCTGCGAGTGATCTGCAAGCAGCTGAACATAACCATTTCCAGTTAATTATCGGTTCAGTTCCAACAGAGGACCGAGTCCATGCCATGTAAAAACAGCCCACACCATTATGCAGCCACCATCAGCTTGAACAGTGCCTTGCTGACAGTTTGGGTCCATGGCTTCGTGGGGTCTGCGCCACACTCGAGCTCTACCATAAGCTCGTAACAACTGAAATCATGACTCATCTGACCACGCCACGGTTTTCCACTGGTCTAGGGACCAGTCTATATGCTCACGAGCCCAGGAGAGTCGCTGCAGGCGATGTCGTGCTGTCAGTAAAGGCACTCGAGTCGGTCTTCTGCTGTCATAGCCCAAGGAAGACAAATTTCGCCGCACAGTCCTATCGGACACGTCCCTCGTACGTCCCACATTGATTCCTGCAGTTATTTGACGAAGTGTTGAGTGTCTATTAACATTGACCATTCTACACAGACGTCGGCGGTCTCGGTCGTTAAGTGCAGGTGGTCGCCCACAGCGCTGTCCATGATGGGATGTGATGCCTGAAATTTCATACTGTCGGCACACTCTTGATACTGTGGATCTCGGAATATTGAATTTACTAACGATAACCGCAATGGAATTACCCATGCGTCTAGCTCCAACTAACATTCCACGTTCAAAGTCTGTTAATTCTCGTCGTGCCACCATAAATCACGAAAAATCTGTTCACATGAATAACTTGAACACAAATGAAAGCTCTGGAAAACGAACTGCGCATTTATACTTTTTCGCTGCGATACTACTGCCATCTGTATATTTGCATATTGCTATCCCATGAATTGTGTCACTTCAGTGTATATATATAAAAGAAAATATTAGTTATTACAGAATACTAATACTATAATCTTCCTTCCGATCTTTAAGAAAAAAGAATCTAAAATGTTAAGCAAATATCGTAAATAAAGCAATTTTGAAGAATCAATTTTCAATCATTGAAAATAAATTTTAAAAAATTGTTTAATTTTGAAATTCCATTTAAATCCAAGCACAACATATATAAATGATCTATATCTGAGACAATAATTAATTTGTGTAAAAGCAGTTTGAAAACAGTGTCATTTTAGGAAGTCACAAATTGTTTTTTAATGTAACGATTTTTTCATATAAACGCTTTATTCACCCGAATAGCGTAAATATAAAATCAAGCACTAAGCTAAAATGTTGTTGTATCTTTCAGAGAGGGGATATTTGCAGCTTGGAAAGAAAAGAAAGAGGAAGAAAGAAAAGAAAAGGGAAGAAGACGGAAGAAAAAGCACAATATTTTCCAGAAAATAATTTGTAAAGTTACGCAAAATACCTTGAATAAATTTTTTTATGGCTTTAATTTTTTAAAGAAAATATTTAAGAAAAGTGCTCGTCTGGATATTTAATTCCTTCATAGGAAAATATTAATTATCGTAGAATATTTTTTTTGAACTCTTCCAAGAAAGAAGAAACTTAAAAATGGTAAGCAAATGCCATTCATGAAAAATTCCAAACATAAGATTTTAGTACTGAAAATAAATAAAAATAGTCTAATTTTCAAATTCCTTTCAGAAAATATTGCGCAACGCGCATAAATTATCTATATCTAATTCGGCGATATTCTTTTTCTATGGAAGTAGTTTAGGATCGACGTCATTTCAACAAATAGTAAATAATGACCTCATAAATTGTTCTTTAGTGTGTTATGATTCTTCCTTTTGAACTCTTTATTTACCTGAATACTGAAGAGATAAAATCAAGGTGTGCCTTTTTCTCTGTAATTAACATCAATAAAACATTCATTTGCATCTCTTGCTTTTCCATTCTTTTATTGCAGCAGTTCCTAGAGGTATTTGGAAAATCCATCCACTCATAAAATTCTTTACGTCTGTTTTTGAAAGAATCAGCTCACGGTAAATGCTTTTAAATGAAACTGTTGTTTCATTTTACCTGGTGATTTTATTGCTAATATTCTGTGAAAGTAAAAACACGATTTATGCTGAAGTATAACGGGAAATGTAACGGGAAAAAAATCATTGTGATACAAACAAAGAAGAAATAAAAATATCCCAAAGATTGAATCAGATGAATAAAGAAAAACTAATTTACTAAACATGTAGAATTATTTTGCATACATTCTTGGTAAGATAGTTGCTTCCGGCCTCTAAAGGTCTATCTGATCTAATTTTCCAACCAATACTCTTCTAATAATAGTATTTCCCCCCATGTTATTTAAACTTCATTTTAGTGTGTTTGCCTAAAAATATTTGCATATATTCTTTGTATTGGTGTTTTGAATGTTCTATTTTATTTTATCATACTTCTTCAACTGTATTATAGCATATACTATGTGTTTCTGCTAGTTTGTGAGCAGTTTTGTGTATTTGCTTTCCCCATCTTTTTTATCTTTGTATTTGTGTCTATGTCTTTATTTTAAAAATTCATCCTACTGTTAATTGTGAAATGACTTACATCTGTAAGCCTTGTGGTATACTTGTTGGCACACAAGGAGTTTATACTTCGAGAACCAATAAAAAAATACTCTTCTAATAATTAAATAAATAATAAAATTATCTTTTGATTTAATAATATCAATTAATTAAAACATTGCTAATAATTTGAATTAATCCTCTAAAAGAAATTCATGTCAATTATTATTGACTATATAAGTAATGTTTTATCAATCCTTATAAATCGTTAGTTTTTCTAATTACGGATACCAAGCTTCATTTCGGGTGGAAGAGGAAAAAATAAGGTCTCAGATGAACGTTTTGTTTCATATCTTTGAATACAAAATGATGATAAAATATCTTATTGTAATAATATTTTCAAATAGATGACCCTTTTTCTTTTCTTTTTTTTTCTCTCCAAGACAGTATATCTCAGTTTGTAATTTTTTAGGATTCCCTAAAAGTTGAAAATATATACTTGGAAAAATTTACTAGGAAAAAAAAGTGTTTTTTTTTATTTACAGGATTGTAATCCTCTCGGCAAATAAATAAATAAATAAATGATGTTAAATCTGTGTTTTCAGAAAAAAAAGAGGTGGGGAGAGTGAAGGCGTTGTTTATAAGCAGGGTTGATGAAAAAAATAAACAATCAATAAGATAAGGAAAATATTAGTATAACGTACTTCTGTATTTGAAAAATATTCGACTCCTTATTTCTTACATATTATGGGACATATAATGCAACAAATTATGGTTTCATCATGTTTTGTTTGACGAAGAATCTATTTAATCTCAGAAGGTGTAGCAATCAAATATATTTTGTGTATTTGTACTGCATATTTTGAACATCAAATACTTTTAAAAAGGTCGTCGAGGATGAAATGGATTACATATGTTATTAATTTATTAAAATTTTCATATCAAATAGTTGCAATAGTTGTCTTCTCGTAGCATCTAGTTTTTATCCCAGATAAACAATGGTTTACAATGTACTTCTCATTTAATTAGCAAAACTGTATCATACCATTACTCCATTTTAGTGTAAGAAGCATTTGTTCAAGTCACAGAGTTACAGAGCCTGGATAGTCTCTCACGACCATGCATTCATACTGACTTGTTTGCCACATATGACAAGCACATACTCTCTGTAGGGCAGGAATCTTGGGATGGAGAGATGCAAAATAAATTGCATTTTATTAAACGGAGTATTAACTTATGGCCTGCTGTCTCGGTTAGAGGTGCAGATGTCAAATTAAACAGACTACGCATTGGTCATATTCGACTTACGCGCAAACATCTCTTGTTTGGTCAGCATGAAATGATGTTCTCAGCCTTCAATGTTAACCTTACAGTTCGGCACATTTTAATTCAGTGTTCGAAGCTTCATTCTCATCGTATGTGGATTTTTAATTCATTAGAATTGGAAATGCGTGAATTAGTGGAAAAGAACCCTCAAAAGAATATCTTTGAATTTTCAAGAACTATAAATTTTATCAATTTTATTTGATAACCATGGGATTTTAAATACTTAATTCGAACTTTTTTTTCAGCTATTGGAGTCGTTCTTTTAAAATCTTTGTAATTGAAACTTATTAGGTTTGGTTTTTATAAGTGCGAAATGCTGATTTTTTAATAAAATATTGGTTTTTATTTTTCCGGGAATACTTTCTTTAATCGATCATATAACAAGATACACGTACCACTTGTTTTGGCACAACATGGTCAGCTTTGGCTCTTGCGCCTTAAAACTCCAAACATCCATCCATCCACCCAAGTCACAGAGCAAGAAAGTAAAACATGGCACCGAAACTATAACGTCTTTTTTTTTGCAGGGCACTGACATCACCCATGACAATGTCTTACCTTTCTCTGATTTTAAAGGAGGTTAGTATTTTCATACTAAATCTGTCTCAAAAGAAAGGCCCAGAGAAGAAAATAAGTTCTAGACTGTGACATTAATAAGAAGGCATTTCGGTTTCCAGTTGTTTTCAACTTAGCAAAGCTCGGCCCTTTTTTTGAACAAAACGTATCATTTGCTGTATGCGATCCACTCCATTAATGTTATTTTTGTTGTGACAGTGTTTATTTACTTATTATTATTTTGATGATAGTGTTTGAGTAAAAAAAATGGTATTGCCGTTTTCAAATGAGAAACTTTTGTCATTGCAATTTGAATGTGAATCATGGACAATTATTCTTTATAGTAATCCCGATTGCATATTATATAATACGTGCATTCGTTGATTCTGTTCTTTGCAATGACATGCAATCTAAGAGATTATAAATGATTCTTTATTATTAAAATGATGTTATTGTTTCTTAGTTGTTGAAAATGAATTCCTACTCAAACATAAACAACATAACTTATTTTATAGGTGAGCTTATGCACTCTCAAAAAAAGCATTTTTTTTCAATATTTAATTTCTGAAAAATCTTGAGGGAATAAAATGTCGATTTGCACATAGATTAGAAGAACAGAATAATAACTAATAGCTATTTTTATTTCCACATACACAAATAACAAAAAAAGTAAAATATACTTTTTATGAACTGTACTATTTGAATTCTATTGTACTTTTTTTCGGAATAATGATTTCTTTTACCCATTATTTAAGATTTTGTCCGTTAAAAAGAATTGATCTTTCCTTGCTCTTCAGAAGTAATGTATAAAAGTTCAAAATATTTTAGAAATCAGTTAAGCAGGTTAATAATGATAAATTTATCAAAAAAGCCTTTGCAAAGAAAAACTGTTCTTCTAATTTAATATTATTTAGTTTCTAGGTATTTTAGCATTTTCTCGTATATTCTATAAAAATTAGGAAGATAAAAGGTGAGACTAAATATTTATTTAAAACATACGCTTTACTAGAATAGTCTGGATTTATTATAAAACCAATTTATGCTCTTCACAAAAATGTCATTTTTAAACTACTTAAAAAGTTACGTCGAAAAGTAAGTTTTAGCAGCATATTAAAATGTTTTGTCCAAATCAACTTTACGAAATGAAAGTTATTGTGAAATAGTAAATTTCTTGTGCTCATTTATCATGAAATTTCAATTGATGATAAATTGAAAGAGTAATTAGGCAAAAATCTTGGTAAATTCTTTATTTGGGATTCGGGATAATATATAAAACGCTAGGTTTTTATTTTTAATAGAGTTAGTGTATAAAAATAGTTTGATTTTCCTAAAAGTCTTGAAGGCTAAATATTTAATATATTCAAAGGGTTTTTAATTAATAAAACTAAGGAAAAAAATTTACTGGAGGATTTTGAAATATACACGAGAAAATGAAATGGATATGTTTGTATCTTATATTTTAATAAAGGCTTTAGCTGAAAAAATTAATATCGCTATAAATTGGGAATATTACATTAACTATAAATTCAAGACTCAAAGATAAATTCAAAGATTTTTTTACAGATTAGGAATTATATATGAACAAACGCAGTGGAATGTTTTTACTACTTTTACCACTTTTAAAAGTATTAATAGCTAAAAATTGTTCAGTTTGGACAATTATCAGGAAATTAAATTAATGATGAATTCAACAAATATTTCGCTAATAAAAATCGGTGAAATATTTTTTTACAGATTTGGGAATACACATAAGCAAGAACCATAAAAAAAGATATATTTTCCATTTATAAAATTATTAATATTTAAGATTTCCTTAAAAATCTTGTAAATAAATTAGCGAACAATTCAAGACGCGCATGATTAATAAACAAGAGAAACATCTTCCCTGTGGATTTTATAACATACATAAAAATATACAATTGTTTTGTTTTATATACAATGTTTTTGTTTTTCTCACTTCTAAAAGCATTAACAATTTAAATGAATTTCAATTTGGAAATATACATGAAAAAGCACTATGTTAACTTTTATATTTTCTACTTTTAAAAATACTAAAATCAATCTATAAGCAGTTCAGAATAATCTATAGGTTTCTATGTATTCACGTGACTTTATTTACCGACTGAAAAAAAAAAGACTAAGTTGTCATAATATAATTGAGTAGGTGCACGGAAACTTTTCGTGACTCCTCTGAACAAATGCAAAAACACTTCTGAAATAAGAAACACGAATAAATATCTACGAATCAATCATAATATATTCAAAATATTTTTTTCTCTTTTATTAATGTTATTGATTAAGACTAAAACTATTTTTTCCAATCCGAAATCATTATACATGAATTATGCAGCAGATATCGTCATCTCATCAATTTCTAAAAACAGTTCTTATGATGAGTAAAAACCATTAACAAATAAATGTAGTAATTAGCCAATGAATAGAGTCATTCCATCAACACAGAAGGAAAAAACGAAGCTCAACTAATGTAAGGGTATTTTTTTCCCATCATCAGCCATCTGTTATTCCCCTAAAGCATCCCAACTCATTATACCCAAACAGACCCTCCACAATCTTATTCTTCTTTTAAACTTCTCATCCAAAATGAGCTATTCGAATCAAGATATTCGTTATAACTTTCATCTCTGTAACTCACGATATATCGTGAATTCGGAGGAGAAACGTTCTATCGCATCTTGACTCCCACGGGTCAAAGGATAAGTATCTTTAACATCGTTAATACTAGGTTCTCAAGTTGCTCCAGTCATTTAACTGTTGCGTGTTGACGGTCATTTAAGATATATTAACAAGGTAGTGGTATGGATGGTAAACTATACGATATTATATTTCGGACATCCGCTATAAAATGGATACAGTCTAGCAATCAAAATTGAATGTAAATTCCAATGATATCAACATAAAGAACATCTCGATCTTCATTGCATTGAAGATTATCTATATAATGATATTTTAATGACCGTAATAGCTTGGTGCTCTGTCTTAACCATCTTTTGCGAAGATTTTGATATAAGATTTACTGGAAGTTCTTTGGTGAGGGCAATGCATTCAATTTGTAAACAGACTTTTCGTAATCAGGAATTGTTTTGATTGTTTTGATTGCCATATTTTTTTAATGAAATCGCTCTGATTGTAAAAGTGCGAGTGAAAGAAAAAAGGAAACAAAGTCACGAATTAATTTTAATGTGGAATGAAGAAATGTTTAAATTTTGATTTAAATGAACAACATTTAAAACAATAATAAATGTTATTTGTGATTGCAAATCATAATAAGGTTTTGATTATTTATAGACAGAAATGGAAAATCTATGTTTTTTTTATCGCTGTTTCATTGTAATTTTCAATAAAACCGTTCGTTAATTTTGTTCAATTTATAATCTATTTTGTTCAATTTATAATCTTTCTTCTGTTTAATTTATTAAATTTAATTTTATAATGTTTAATATTAATTTAACTGTTTTAATTAAAAGATTTCAAGAAAATCATATTTAATCCATACAAAATTTTTTTCAACTAGAGTACTTTTTCAGAAGTATCTATTTTAAGCCATATAATCTTGGAAACACTGGCTTGTTTCCGAACATAATTTATTTTAACTTCCTGTAAATTAGAATAGTCAATTATATTTACTGGAAATTTACTTTGAATGCTAAGCTTGTTTGCCTTGGATATTTAATTTCCTGTTTTTTAATATGATATAAAAATAAAAACGCATTTCACTTTAGTTGTTTTGTAATATAGAAAAAAAATAATGTAATGAAAACTACAAATATAAATCCCCAAAATTTCTGGAATCGTAAGAAATAAAACATTTAATGTTAAGTGAAGAATTAAATACCTGTGAAAACGAAATTTAACTGTACAAAAGCATCAGACAAGAAAACTTGCAATAGATGGTATATCTCAATGATTACTTACTAATTGTATAAGATTTTAAGCTTCATAATTGCAAGATTTTGAGGTAAATTAGTAAAGTAATAAATATTATTGTGATATACGGATTGCATTTTTACAAATCTAGGTGTCTAAATTCGCACCTAAATGACACAGAATGTCCTTTAATTTAGTTCTCGTCCAATAATATTGATTTTAGTATTTCAGGCCCTTTCATCAGTTCGAGGACTTTGGTAAGACATAATGAGACTATATTATTTAGTATATCCATGACCAAGTACAAAGTTAAATTTCATTCTCAAAGAAGGAAGTTCTAGGAAAACTCGCATATGTTTAGCCATCACAAGCAACAGAGAAGCCGCCAAGAACTTTCAGATTTTCTCCTCTATCAAACACCAGACTTTCTCCTCCATCAAAAATTTCGCCAAGGAATTAAATTAGAATTTAACGAAAAATAGGCCAAGTCATTTCCAAGGAAAATTCCATTTACAAGCAACAGAAAAGCCATCAAGAACTTTCAGATTTTTCTCCTTTACTAAACACCAGATTCTCTTCTCCATCAAAATCGTCACCAAATTTCATCAAGGATTAAACTAGAATTCAACTTGGCGAAATGTGATGAAATTTTTCATGGAGGAGAAAGTTTGATGTTTGATAGAGGAGAATTCCATTCACAATCAACAGAAAAGACATTAAGAACTTTCAGATTTTTCTCCTCTATCAAACACCAGACTTCCTTCTCCATCAAAATCTTCACCAAATTTCACGAAGGAATTAAAGAAAATATACCAAGTTATTTCCATCGATGATAATTTAATGACGTTGTTCTTTATTGAATATTTAAGCCTAAAATTTCGAATAAAACTCTTGGGGCATCTTTTAGTTGTTACCTTACAAACTAATTATGTATTTAGTTTTTTTTTATAAAACACATTCTTTTATTATGTGCTTAGTTGTCACCCAAGAGTCACCGCATTGACGTTTTTATTTAAAAAATACATATTTTTCAATTGATGATTATACATCATGTCATTAAAATTCCTATACTTATAATATTCTATGAATTTTCTTGAGAAAAGGAATGAAATTTCAGAATTTATGATTTATAATCACACTTTTACAACTTTATAAATCTTTGTTCCTGTTCTCTACCTCGCTGTCGTTCCTTGTACACTTAATTTAACCCCCCCTCAAAAAAAATCAAGTGAATGCTGTCTCAGTTTATATTTGATCTTAAAAGTGTTGCAATAATATGTGTTCTGTTATTGCAACAATAATGTCTATATTTTGTTGCATTAATATGTGTTTAATTTTATTACCATAAAAATGGTATATTAATAGAGCGCAGTAAAAATAATAAATTACAAACAGAAAATAAAACCTGAAGCTAATAAAGCATACGTAAAATTGATATATATCAAATTATATAACAGTATTGAATATTAACATGCAAGCGTAACCAAACTGTAAAAATCGATTTTGTCCTTTTTCTGAAGTTAAATAATAAATGCTATTAGTTTAAAGTTGAAGTTGCCTTAGTTATCGAAAATTTGAATTTATCTGTCTCAATTAGCAAGAAGCTTAGCTTAGTTGTCTCAATTAATAAAATTAATTGTGATATAGAGGAAAAATTCAAACATCTTAATTATTTTTTTAATTAACAGATATTTTATTTAATGTTTGAACATAGGAAATTTGACCGAGATTTTTCTCTCAATTTGAACATTAAATACGCCAAATTTTAGTTACAATTTCAAAAAAATATGTGAATTTGTATTAGAAGCACACATATGCATATAGACACGCCACATTAAATACACTTTCATTTTCCAAAAGTGTATCTGAAATAATATAAAATACAGTTAATTGAAGCAATTGATTAATTTATTTCATTTGAACGAAAATGAAAACATAATTACTTAATGATATTTTTTAATGCAAAAGAATTCACAAAAAAAGAAAGAAAGAAAAAACACTTGACTGACTGATTCTATTTCTTATTTACAATATTAAAGGAGCTACAATTTTCTTTATTTCTAAAAGCAGTGTGGTAAATTATTATCATTTACTCATGAATGATTGCTTATTTGATTGATTATTTGATTGATGTCGTATCGATTCTATGTTATGAATAATTGCTAAATTATCGCAACCATGATTGGCTGAATTCAAAATCTCCTTCTTTATATGTCCATGTCCGATTACAGAAAACTCATTTTATTGACTCTTAATTTTAATCAGACACTAACAGAATATTAAATAAAATTCCATTATATAAATAAGAAACATAGGTTTTTTTAGCTTTATTTGAGATGCATTCTTATATATTTTTGTTGAATATTTAGAAATCTCCGTGCATCACTAAGTATCATAAGGGGCTTACAGAAATAAAAAATACATACAGAACAGCTATTCAAGCTTCATATCCGCTCTCGCAGCCAGTTTTTATAGGGGATCACAGTCAAACATATCACAAATAGAACAAATAAAGTACAATTATGTCCGAACTGGGACTCGAATCCAGGACTCCCAGATTATGGAGAAGACGTGCTATCTCTATGCCAGGATTTCGCAATTCATACTCATATGTCTATTAGTTTTCTTCACTTTTTGAAAATTTCAATTGGGACAGAAATATAAAACGTAATTAAAATAATGTACAAAAATGATATAAGTTTATGTGTGACTTCAATGAAACTCTTTGTATTACTTTTTGATATAACTATCATTTTGTTTCAACTTTGGAGACAATTGGTAGGTCAAAAGGTGCCCAAAATATATATTCTAGTGATAAACTCAATAGATTATATATTCACTCATATGTCTATTAGTTTCCTTCACTTTTTGAAAATTTCATTTGAGACAGAAAAATAAAATGCAATTAAAATTATGTGCAAAAATGATATAAGTTTATGTGTGAATTTAATGAAACTCGCTGTGTTACTTTCTGATGCAACTGTCGTTTTGTTTCAATTTTGTAGACAATATGTAGGTCAAAAGGTGCCCAAAATATATATTCTAAGATTCAATAGATGCTATATTCATTCATATGTCTATTCGTTTTTTTCAGTTTTTAAAAATTTAAATTGGGACAGAAATATAAAATATAACTGAAAACATTTATCCCGTTCAAAAATGACAAACTAATATTATGAGAAAAAGTGATATAAGTCTATGTGTGAATTCAATAAAACTCGTTGTGTTACTTTTTGATACAACTGTCGTTTTGTTTCAATTTTGCAGACAATCGGTAGGTCAAAAGGTGCCCAAAATATATTTTATAGTGATAGATTCCATAGATGCTTTATACACTCATATGTCTATTAGTTTTCAACAGTTTTTAAAAATTTAAATTGGGACAGAAATATAAAATGTAACTAAAATAATTTATCAGGTTCAAAAATGATGAACTAATATTATGTGAAAAAATGATAAGCTAATATTATGTGCAAAAATGATATAAGTTTATGTGTTAATTCAATGAAACTAGTTGTGTTATTTTTTGATACAACTATCATTTTGTCTCAATTTTGGAGACAATCCGTAGATCAAAAGGTGCCCAAAACATATATTCTAGTGATATATTTAATATGTGTTATATTCAAACTGAAGATCTTTATTTCGTAATTATTGTTCAGCAACATCAAGTAAAGCATTCACTGCTTTGGGGAAGGTCGACAATTTTTTGTAGAGGAAGGGAGATAAGATCATTGGAGAATATTCGAGAAAGCATCGGGGCTTCTGCCGGTTTAAACATGTATTATTGCCTATTTGGAATTTAATCACGAAGTTTTATTGTTCTAAAGTAGATATTACAAATATTAATTAAAGTCAGTGTGGTGAAAGAAGGAAATAAAATAAGTATTAATATTTTAATTATGAAAAATATACAGTCATATTGCAACTACAGAAACACATTCGCTGCTTTGTTGTTGATATTTCTCTAAATTTCATCCAAGCTCTTGTTCCTCTTGTTTAATTTTTTTACCCTGAAAGAAAAAAAATATTTTAAAGAATCAAATACTGCATCAGTAAAATTTGATTCTTTAAAATACATTTCTTTTGTTCTAAAATAAAAAAATAAATACATTAAATAAAATCAGTGTAGAGAAAGAAGGGAATAAAATAAATATTAATATTTTAATTATGAAAAATATACAGTAATATTGCAACTACAGAAACACATTCGTTGCTATGTTGTTGATATTTCTCCAAATTTAATTCAAGTTCTTGTTCCTCCTGTTTAATTTTTTCACCCTGAAAGAAAAAAAAATCAAATATTGCATTAGTAATATGTCATCATTTCCTCAAAACTATAAATATATAATAATCTATTGTATTTCTAATAAAATTGATAAATAAATTTGCTTCATTATTGCAAACAGGCGGTAAAGAACCAAGTACTAATATAAAAAATATTTTTAAAGAACAATTTGTGAAATCTGAATAAGTAGACGAAATTAAAAAAAATATGTTACAGTAGCTAGTTTTTGCATTTGGATTTTTTAAAAAATCTGTTAATGGTATCTTTTACTATTCAATATCATATAAAATATTAGAAACAAAGAATATATGAATTTGTAGAGAGGTCACATAAACGCAGCTGAAATAACCTAAAAAAGATTAAAATGAAATCTTTTATGCATATTTCAATGTATCATGTCAGAACAAAATTTCTTGAACGGCCAAGCACTACGTGCTCGTGCAAGTTAAATTAGATTTTTATTCAATTTAATGGTTTCATTGAATGTGAGTCCCTTTAGTACTTCAAACAGTGCAAAAAAACTTTGTCTAGCATTGATTGTTTAAAGAAATATCACATTTATTATTTATTTCATTTCATATAATCATGTGCTCAAATGACATTTTTCTAGGTTTTATTTGCTGTAGTCATTTACTTATTTTTTTTAAATCAGAGCTTTTGTAAATGTAATGGCAACACGTTATTAAAAGCTGATTTTTTTTAGATGCTCGTGCAGATAATAAAATTTGAATTTTTCGCCTACGGATTTTTGTTGACGCCAAAAATCTCTTCCCAAAAATAACATCATGTTCTAACATGATAATAACTCACAAGGAATTTTTTTTAACTTGGCTTTTATATCTATAATCATAATTAATTAAAGCATATTAAATTTAAAAAGAAAAGTAAGTTAGCATAATTTTGTTATTATATTATTTTTTAGATCTGAATTATTTTTAAAAAAATTATGTTTTTCTAAATACTAGTGTAGGACAATGATTATAAAATATTATTAAATTTCAATAGATTCATTATTATCGCAAGATGAAATTAATGATAAATATTTTTTTAAAAAAAAATCTTCAAAACTTTAAGAAATGTTAACAAAATACATAATATTTAAAAATTTCTGTTTAAAATGTAAAGTCATTTTATTTTATAAGCAATGAGAACAGGAAACTACAGAAACCTCAGTTATTCAGCATACTTTGTCACATTATACTAAAACAATGTGACAAAAACAACTTCATTTTATTATTTTGAAACAAATCATACTCGCAGTTTAAAAAGTGAAGTGTGATTGATAGTTTATTTTTTATTTTCAAAAGTAGGTCTAATATCTAAAGGCCAAGATATGCCAAATTAAGCTAATATACTTTTGTTGTATAAATCATCACAGTGGTACGATAAAAAATTTGAATTAGGTGACGTCTTTGCTATGTGATCCAATTCAAAACTACAATATAAAATATTCCAAATTATGTATTACGTATCTTTAATAAATAAGATTTAATTCATAAGTAATATTTTTATTATCTCTAGCTAGTTTGCCACTTTCAATCCTGTTTTCTTTGTTAGTAAATTACTATGAAATTAAGTCTATTTATAGAAATTCAACAAAATATTTAATTGAATATAAATGAAAGAGGAAAATATCTAATTCATTTATTCGCAATTATTTAAACTATTATTTACATACAAACAGATTACGTAGGAGGGGAGAAGATTTTTAAAATGTATCTATTACACTTTTGTAGTAACAAAGATTTAAAAATAAAAAAAAATTGTTAAATGAGATAATGTCAAAGAGAAAAACCGAATAAAGGCTCACAGATACTTAATTGCTTAATTAATTTTTTTCCTTAGCTGCTTAGTTTATAATGCTCAAATGAAAACTTTATATACAAAGTTATCTTAGTTCTTTTCTTTTTCTGTTGTTATTGTTACCAATGGTATTTGCCAAGGGCAAGTTCGCTGACGGCCGTCAGTGATTTTAAGCCGAATGAGTGTCCCTCATTTTTGAAGTAGCGCCAACTAGGTCCAAGAGTACGACTTAGCTGCCCACTCATTACATTCGCTTGCACAGCCCCTTTTTACAGTGGAGGGAACTTTCACACACCTCACAGACAGTACACAGTCGAATTACCATGCTTTAATTGGGACTCAAAATAGTGACGCTCAGATCAAGAGGAAGACGCGCTACTTCTATGCCAGGACGCAGGCTTTCTTTATCTGTTTCAGTTGCAAGACTCCTTTAGTAGAGTAGCTTAAGCTTTAACTGAATACTGGCATAGAATATTTAATGTGAATAGAATACTGGATAGAATATGCATGCGCATGCCAGTACACTGGTATAGAATATTTATTGGGTAATAGTGGACAAAATTTGGGAAGAAGTTTTTACAGATTTGCTACTTATCTGTATATAAAAAATTGGTACAGTAAAATGGTAGTTTCCAATTTATATAATTAGCGATGAGAAAAACATTAGTCGAACATTTCTCCATTCAAAATAATCAAAATCTTCAATTTTATTCGTGAATTCCAATTTAACTGTTGTATGAACAAATGAAGAGTTGCTGCTATATTACAGATTTAATGTTGTTACATTAAATGTTAATGTTACATTTAATGTTGAAATCTAAATGTATGAAACTGATTCATAAAAGTAAGCACGGAAATTCTGACTTGTACTGCTCTTCTTCTTACCAATTTGTTTTATTTTCATTTTCTGGCAAACTTACTGTGATGATTTTATTCGTATTATTAGATTTAAAAATTCAGCTTAAATTTAGAGATCTGATTTATAAAAGTAAACACAGAATATGAAATTTAAACTTGTCTCTTTGATTCTTTTTACCAATTCAATTAAGTTCCAATCTAAAAAAGGATCACTGTACATCATTTTTTAACAAACTTCCCATTGTTTTCTCATTTATAGAACTCGTACATTCAATATAAAAAATCAAACCTAGAAAATTGATTCATAAACACACACCCACACCCCCCACACGCACACACACACACAAAATGGATTTGGGATTTTTGATGCTGTTATTCTCTTGATTCAATTATTTTTCTTTCGTTTTTTCAACTTCTTGAGTCCTTTTAATTATCAGTACATATACTTTCTATATTTAAATCTAAAATTCAAATATGAATCATAAAAGTATAAAAGTTCACCTACATTCAACATTTAAATCTAAATTTGCTGATATTACTCATAAAAGTTCACCTACATTCAATATTTAAATCTAAATTTGCTGATATGACTCATAAAAGTACACATACATTCAATACTTAAATCTAAATTTACAGATATGGCTCATAAAAGTATTATGCAGTCAATATTTAAATCTAAATTTACAGATATGATTCATAAAATTACACATACATTCATCATTTAAATTTATAAAACTGATTCATAAATTAAGCAAAAAATAGCGGAATTTGGAATTGTATTGTTTGCATTCTTACATATGCAATTAATTTTTTATTTTAATATTCCACCAGTTTACCAGCTGTGGTGTTTTGATTCACTGTTCAGCTGCATTCAAAATCAACTTTTAATTTTTTTTAAAAACAGCCATTTGCTTTCTGTGCTCTGCAGAAGTTTAATTACAATTTATTTCTAGATCTAAATGTAGCTTTTTCATTGATGGATATGGAAAAAGATAAAAACAATATTCCAAAGACATTAATTCAAAATAAATACATTTTACATCCAAATAAACGTTTTCAATATATATTACAAAGAGTTAATTCTCTATGAAAGATAAAAATAACCTAGTGATTAAAATTTACTTCACGATTTGAATTACTTTGACTATTAATTTTTGCAAATGATACTCATACATCATTATACCCAATTATAATTGCTATAAACTATCATAGTTTAAAAGCAAAATAATAACATTTGAAATATCAGACAACTAATTATGACTTTTTTTGCAACAATGAGAAGTCCATTTTCGTTTTTTAATAACTTTATGACAACTTGGTTGTTAGTAACCTAAGCACTACGATTTATAATTGGCTAGCTTTTTTTACATTTTAAAGATAGATGTGATTACAAAAGCTGAATTTCACCATAAAGTTGATTAACTGATGGAAATATAAGCTGCGGGCAAATGCTTGCTCTCATTTTAATAGCTCAGTAATGAATGATCCTAGGATTCGATGACAGGAATTTTCTTCCTCTTTTTTTTTACCTTTTTGTTATTCACAAGCCACCAGTTGAAAAGATTAAAGAAATAAAAATGAAAATTTAACATTCCAGGTTGTTACCATGACGACAGAATGCAGTTGTTGTCAAACAAAGTTTTAATGCTTTTTAACCGTTGCTAGAGTAAAATTACTTTACACTGGGGAAATTTATCTTTCATGCATTATTATTATTTCTGCCATCTAAATACGCATCTCAATTTACTCATAAACGCTCTAAAATAAAAGAAAATTATTATTTGTACTAAAAGGACAATGGATTAAATTAATATTTTATAAAATAAAAAAATCAAAAACTAATAAATTGATATTATTGAAATTTAAATTCATTTGCATTTTTAAGACCTTATCACACGGCAAAATACCATCTACACATTCGTGGACAGTCTTCGATTTATGCCCGTAGTTAGCCAGTAATAAGTAAGATTCCTGATCGATGGTTCTCGGATTCTTTTCTGTAAAACGTGGACAGAAATTTCAAAAGAAATATGGTTGTTTCTTTCTTTTTAAATTTTCCTTCAGGATTGATTCATTTTTCTTTTAGCACTTTTACAACAAAAAGTTAAGGAAAATTGTGTAATATTTTTTATTACTTCCTCACATCGTTAGTATGGTAATCATCAAAAAATTCGAATCTCAGCATTTCACATGTCTCTGAGATCGAAAAAAAAGCATTTTTTTGGAAAATGTAAGCCCCTCTTTCTGCCTGCTCATAACAAAGTATATTTCTATGAAATTTTAAGCAAACTTCGTTCAGGGAAAGTCTGTCTTTTCGAATATGTTAACACGATAATTGCAATATGAAGAGCCAGGTATAAAGATTTTACATCTCTAGTGTAGACATGTGTCAAATTTTGGTACAAATCAAACTTCGAGTATGACTGTCTGTGGGCCTGTTGTACTTTCAAAAACAAAAAAATAGAACAATTCAAAATCATAGAAACTAAAATATGTCAAATTTTATTTGTGATTGTGTAATAACAATGACAGATTTGTGTCAAATTTTTGCTTCAATCAATTGATAAAAACGTGCTTAAAACAAAAATTCTCTTTTTTATATACTCTTATCATTTACCAAGGTTTAATCGCCAAATAACTCTCCAAGGGGAATTCAGCAAAAAATGCTAAATCAACTTCAAAGGTTAATAATTTGTAACTGTTATACAATCATGCCATGCAAGGCGCTGTCCGGGAAAATACCTTTATTAGCCATTATGTGAGAAAATTTTTAAAAGATCACGCCTACAGGTTCTTGTTATAATTCATTTTATTTAATTGATTGATTCAATTCATTTCATTTAATTGATTCAATTCATTGATTTTAACGTTTCAAAGAGTGCTTGTTACACCACAATTCCAATTATAACAAATATTTCAAAAATTTTAATACACTGTTAAACCGATGCCTTGTCATGTTCTGATAAGAACCAAGGAGTGCAATGTTTTCTTCACCGAATGTTTGGCCCAGAATAAGTAAACACATCTTTTGTGTCAGGAAATTTGGCAATTAACCAATCAATCTTGTTTATGACATGAAAAGACGGAATGTTCTAATTGCGCAAACTGCTGACTTTAATGTCTTAAAGATGTACGTGTGGATAGATGTAAGCACATTATAAAAAAGATGCACGTGCAACTTGCTCAAACAGTAGAATGAAAACGATCAAGAAAAATTCGAATTTCGAAATAAAAAGATGCTATGTAATGAAAGTATGTTCTACTACAGTTTCAAAGATTTATTCTCAAAATTGCAATGCATTAAAAAAATTCTTTCGACATGAAGATTCTTCACTGGTTTTCTGCACAATCAATTTTCTTATGACATTCAGCGCAACATTTGTCACTGGCATTTCGTTGAAACTCGAGCTTGGCTGCATTTTTATTGATTTCTCAATCACGTGCAGCCAGTTAGAATGGGATTGTGCACGTTAGAAACAAAATAACACGAATATGTCACTTTTGCATGTTGTGATCCCATGCTGGTCTGCAGATTACAAAACTACCCCATTGTCGAAAATGCAGTTTTACTTACATTATGACAAAATTCCGCCCAACACGCTTCACTCAAACTTTGACATTACTCTTATAAATCTTCCAATGGCATTTTTCGATCAGCCAATACACGCCAAGCTGGTGTTATGTTGGCGAAAGAAAAAAAAAGACTCCTGCATTCCCCTTCAAATGTGTAAGACGCATCGGTCAAAAAACTGACCACACGCTTTTGAATGTAATCGATGACCAACAAAGACACGAGTGGACTGACGGCATTTCGCCAATGAAAATAGCGTGATGTTTCGCCGTCTATCCCCTCCCTCCCTCAATGCATTCTCCCACACAATAGGAGAAACAGAATTCGAGGGGGTACGTCGCTGTATATGCAAAGTAATCGTTCATGTTCACATATGCCAAACGATTTTGAAAGAGAAACCGAATGACTATGGGATGGGGGAGGGTAGAAAGGAGATCACGCGATAAAAAATATACAGGGATTACGGCACACTTCAGTTTGCTGCACGCGATATCACGTGATCTTAGATTTGGAAATGGCGACGGGGGGGGGGGCTTTAAGAAAGCGAGTTCGAGCGGCATTTCTATTAATTTCGGATGGCGTGTCAAGTAGTTTATAGAAGAAAAATAGTGTGTTAAATTTTGGTTGAGTCCGCTGTTTCAAAAGACATCAGGATTTCCGGGTTTGATCGGCAAAATTAAGCATTGGCTCCTGAAAACATTTTCTTTAAATAGTGTTTGTAATTAATTTTGGTAATATTCGAGTTCCCATTACATTCATCCATACCGAAATGAAAGGAAGACAATTTTGTTGATATACTTCAGGAATAAATGAGTAGCAGCTCTACGCAAAATGTTATGACGATCATTCAAATTCTTAACTTTTTTATATTTAAACAATTATCTGTTGACTCTCCATTGAGATAATCAACAATATGTTGTTGTTGTTACTTATGGTACTTGCCTTTGGACAAACCCCCCGCTGACACACCAGCAGATTTAAGCCGAAAGGAGCGTACCTTGTTTTTGAAGTAGCGCCAACTAAGGCCAAGAGTACGACTTAGCTACACACTCACCACATTTGCTTGCACAGCCCCTTTTTACAGGGGGGGGGGGGCACAGTCACACATCTCACGGATAGCACACAGAAGAACAATCATGCTCAAACGGGGACTCGAACCCAGGATTCTCAGAACACGAGGAAGACACGCTACGTCTGTGCCAGAAAGCCGGCACAGAATATTATCATGATACAATAAATAATTCATTTTCTTAAAAAAACTCTCCAGTAACACTCACAGTAAAATTTTGTTGTGAATAAATTGAAGAATTAAAGACAGTTTTAACTTCCAGTATAAAAGAGCAATTATTCAGAATGACGTCAAAATTAAACTTCTATTCAAAAATTAATGAGGCAAAAATATTTCTATAAAAATAAGGGAAATAAATAGTTTTGTTTACTTAAGTAGATAAATTTTCTTCATAATTTTGGTTTCACTACAGCTGCGCACATAGTGACACATTTTGAGGCCATAAATAATGCACATTATGTTTTAATAAATGCCCATTAAATTTTCCATTTTTTGATAATTTTTTAATCCGTTAAGACAATTAACATAATGGTACATTAAATATATCATTTTCTTCACAAGTATTTTTATTTTCAATAGCAATAGAACATTCCTATAAATTAATATAAGCAATGAAGACAATTTAAATCCCTAGTACTTACAAAAGGACAATAATTAAGAATGACCTTAAAATTAAGACTTTATTCAAGAATTCAATACTTAAGGAATTTAATTTACCGCATACTTTTGGTTTATCTACCGTTTTTCCTATAAGGAACATTTTGAAGTCATAGATAACGTACTCATGTAACCTCACTTTCTCTTCATGAATGACACCTAAGTTTTGAAATTAATTAAGTTATTAATGAATTATTTTTATTTTAGTGAATTTACGACGATATATCGGTTATTATTTATTTGTTAAAAATGTAAAAAATTTTGAAACAATTATCTTAATTATTAATTTATGGATACCTTATTAACTATCAATTAAAATCTTTTAATTTTTAAAGGTTCACAAAAAATGGTAAGAAAAGAAATTTAAACTTAAAATCCCATATTATAAGGTTTATCAAGTGAAAACATATATATTAATTGAAAAATAACTAATGATCCTATAAATTTATAATATGCAACATTATAAGTTTTATTTATTTAACATTATATGTTTAACATTATAAGTTTTATTATTTGTTGTTCTCGCGTTCCGTTTTACAATGGAAGGAGGAGTGCAGTAGCTTCTGAGGGTGTTGACTCTTGAGCACTTGAAGGCAGAAATCTGACTTCTAGCCCACACACGTCACAAACCTTTTTTACGGAGAGAACTTCATTCATACATTTCATTCATCCACAGATCGTAATTTAGATCTGGAACAGAGAGCGATCACCTCTGACCGAGTACCCTCACTGGTATTACTCTTGACATGGAGGAATTCGTGACCACGTCAGGTTTAATGTGCGCCAGTTACCACACACATGGAGAGTCTTCAACTGGCAGGTTTGAACTTGTCGCCCGTGGGATGCGAATCCAACACCCAACCAATCAGACTATCCATTTATTTATTTATTTAATAATGGTTTAAATAATTTTACGTAAATGTACGTTTTAGTCTAATATTGTATAAAAATTTGTATTTTGTACATTTATTTATGTTATAACTGAGCTAAAAACTTTTATTAATTGATAAGATTTGCAATCTCTTATCGATTCTGCAATCTAAGATAGCTATAAGAACTGGACAGTTGAAAATACGCCCTTGTATGCACACCAACTGCTCGTTAAACCAACGGATTTTTAAAATCAAACATAGAAAATGACGGATAACATAAGAGCTCCTAAACTACTTAATAGGGGCATTAATTCTTAATTATCCGTTGTTAAAACACAGTACTGTCTAAAAGTGCTACATAATTCTTAATTATCCGTTTCTAAAACACAGGAATGTCTAAAAGTGCAATATATTCTTAATTATCCGTTGCTAAAATGCAGTAATGTCTAAAAGTGCATCATTTACTTAATTATCCGTTGTTAAAACACAGTAATGTATAAAAGGGCATCATATTCTTAATTATCCGTTGCTAAAACAAATAAATGTCTAAAAGTGCAATATAATTCTTAATTATCCGTTGTTAAAACACAGTACTGTCTAAAAGTGCTACATAATTCCTAATTATCCGTTGCTAAAACACAGTAATGTCTAAAAGTGCATCGTATTCTTAATTATCCGTTGCTAAAACGCAGTAATGTCTAAAAGTGCAACGTATTCTTAATTATCCGTTGCTAAAACGCAGTAATGTCTAAAAGTGCATCATATACTTAATTATCCGTTGCTAAAACACAGTACTGTATAAAAGTGCATCATATTCTTAATTATCCGTTGCTAAAATAAAGAAATGTCTAAAAGTGCAACATAATTCTTAATTATCCGTTGCTAAAACACAGTAATGTCTAAAAGTGCAACATAATTATCCGTTGCTAAAGCACAGTAATGTCTAAAAGTGCAACATATTCTGAATTATCCGTTGCCAAAAGTCTTTGTTTACTAAATCAAGTCTTACTAGTATCGTGACAATAAGCACGCAGGTTCAAAACACGATATGTGGCGGTATTCAGAACTGTTGCGTATGAAATATCTCCCTGATTGAACATCTTTTTACTCATGTGACCAGTAAATCCAAATACAGGGAAATATTGGCTACTGCATCTCCATTGTCATCTCATCACAACGGAAATTCAACTTGGGAATCATTTATTGATGAGCGGACTTAACATATATTTGATCTGTATCCATCCTTATGCAAACCTCGAGTAGCTTCAACAGGGAAAAATGACATGCGACAAAATTAAATTAACGCTAAACAAATTTCTAATCCAAGATGCAATTCATGTGTTTTCAGTGGTCAAAGATTAGTTCTGACTGGAATTTTCATGAAGATTTCATGTTTTTGTATCACATCTTCACATTACTATCGGTGAAGTCAGAAACATATTTGAACATGTTACTTTTATAAGTCAATCAAATAAAAAATTTAAAATTCCACGGCATGAATTATTCATTATGGATAGGTATTTCGAGTAAGAAAATATCTCTGATTTAGTAGATATGATGAGAAGTTCTAGACCATTCTTAGGAAGTATTAAAAATTGATGAAACCTATATCAATAAGTGAAAGGGAAATTCAATGGCTTATAATAATCTTTTTAAAAAATTAAGCGAGAGATTTTTTTTAGTTGCTAATATTTCTAAACTAAAAAATAAACTAAACTTAGTATTGCTAAACTGAAAAAAAAGAACTATAAGCGATTAAAAATAACCATTATAATCTTTTATGGTTTCGTCGTTATAATCGTTTATGGTTTAAATATAGATGAAAATAAAATTAAACGGTATTTCTTAAAATAAAAGTGGAAAATGTTAAAGAGGCTTAAGAATTCTAATTCTATTTACTCATGCTTTCATTCTATATATTAATGAAATTTCGCTAAAATTCGAATTGTTTATTTATTGGGGAATTCAGATTGTTATAAGGAATTGCTTCTTCAAGTTTTGTTAATTTTCTTTCTAATATAATATTCTATAAATTTTATTTTGTGTTATTTATAAAACAAATAGAATAAATTTTCCAAAAATTATAAAGAAGATTTATTAATATAATTATTAATAACAGCTTACGGGAACTCTATATTTCGATTTAAAACATACAGTTTAAAATTATGAGAGTCTCAAAGCCGTTTAATTAATATTTCAAAATTCTTTTCTATTGAATGAAAAATAAGACTTATACATGTAGGATATCCCACAGAGATATTTTATTAAACCATCATCTGCCTTCATTTTGTTTTTCTCAACAACCGGTGATAAAGGTAATTCAAAGCAAGAGTTGTAAAAGGTTAAATCATTTTCCAGGGGACGATACTTTTAATTAGTATAACATTCCAGAACAACGTCATCTATCTAACTTTTGGAAAACTGCCCCAATTAATATTGAGCCAGAGGCCCACTAATATCCGTAAAAGAAAGACGTATGTCAACACGCGTCAAGCGGTTCCCACTCGCAAAGCTATGCGGCGACGTGGTAATATGTTTCCAGTCATAATGTTTTCCTACTTCTAACGTCCTCCTAGAGGAAATAATCTAACTTTCTGTTTATTTAATATCTCCATGTCTTAATTCTTTTAATATTTCCCTGTAAATACTCTCCTTTAACTCTAAAAAAATTCTTTTATTTTTTCAAAGAAGTCACTACATCCTTCGTTTGCATTATTTTAATCTTGGTTTAGAAACGAACTCGTAAATATTAAAAAACCCAAGACATCACGCCACTAAAACCCCGCTATTTGAAGGTTCTAATATATTTTTTTGAAGGTTTGGTTAGACTCCCACATACATTTGGATTGTTTCTATATTAAGTACCATTCTTCTGGAGAGAAATGATTCGACAAGCTCCATGTCAGTTCTTAAACCACTTCATCAATGCTTCAGAATTCTTTTCTCTTTTGACTACCAGAAGCAACAATAGAAGTTTGAATTATCTCCATATTAAATACTTAATTTTTCTTCCAGATTATAGTGATCAAATAAATTGGACTGTCGATTTTTAATCACTCAAAATTAAAAGAAAAATCGTTGCTATTATATAGTTCTGTATGAAAGTGGAAGAATGAAATAGAAGTTGGACAGAGACGTGGATCAGAGGATCAGGCCATACAGCTTTCATCCTTGGACTCGCTTATCAAGAATAAAAAAAAAGCTTTTTGATTGATTAGGTCTGCTGATGGATCGATTAAACCACATGATGGAGCAGGCAGAAAAAATCATAACAAAAAAAAATCAATAATCAAATCTGAAGACTTGACAGTGATACATTAACAAACATTTTGCCTGTGACCGGCATTCAGTTAACTTTATAAGGTAAGCCTAGAAATAGGAAGTCCGTTAGAATTTATTACTTTTAATTATCCTTTTGTAGGTTAATAGTATTTATTTCATATTTTCCATGATGAGTAATAGATGCGAGGTTATTTCTAAGCTTAATAATGAATATATCCGCTACGGAAGGGTTTTTTTTTTTGCAGTATACGCTTAAAATTTCGTGGATTGTCTTCAAAGCGAAATACAGAAATTTAAAGTTCTTCTAACTTTTATTATCATATCAGAGCATGATGTTGACTTTGGGATGTGGTTTTTAGCGTCAACAAAAATCCGTAGGTGGAAAAGAAAAACCGTAGCCTAAAAATAAAAAAAAAATATTATCTGCACGAGCATCTCAAAAAATCAGCTTTAAATAACGGGATGTCATCCCATTTACAAAAGCTCTGATTAAAAAAAGTAAGTGAATGACTACGGTAAATAAAACCTAGAAATGCCATATTGAGCACGTGATTATATGAAATGAAATAAATTGGAAATGTGATATTTTTTAAAACAATAAATGCGAGACAAAGTTTTTTGGGTCGTTTCCGATACTCAAGTTACTCATTCAATGAAACAATTAATAGGAATAAAAATATAATTCATTTTGAACGAGCTCGCGGTGTTTGGCCGTTCAAGAAATTACCTTCTGACATGATACATTGAAATATGCACAGCAGATTTCATTTTAATCTTTATTTTTTATTCAGTACGCATAGATAAAAAGTTCTTTAGGTGAAAAATAATAACTAGAAAATAAGTAATTTTTTTCCAAAATATAAGGAAAAAAATAATAAATATATATATTAACTGTTAGGTTTTAGAGATCAGAATGAGATCGAATTTCAATGGAACAAATGTGCTTAAATTCACGTAACAGAGACTTCTGGAATTTTCTAAACTGATTTCTGATGATTCCTTAAATCTTAGAAAACCCCAACATAAAAGAGAAGAAACCTTTGGTCCACGTGCATGTAATTTTGGAATTTTAAAATAAAGAAAGAAAGAGGCTTAATTTATCTTAATTGTGCCAAAATTGTAATTATCAAAAATTCAGTCTCTTTATTTTGATGGATACGTGAGATTGTGCATAAAAATTATTTATATTTATTTGAGAATTTGATACTTTAAAAAATTAACTAACTTGAGAATTGATATTTCTCACGCAATTCTTACACCAAAATTCTATATATGTGCCAAAGATTACTCATAGCCATTCTCAAAATATATATTTCACCCACACAAATATTCAATTTTCTTCTTCATGTTAAAAAATGTCAGAAGTAAGTCTGAATTCCACTATTACGAGCCCAGAAATTATTATTTCAAT
>JAOUZG010019144.1:7610540-7621747 GCA_026289955.1 Argiope argentata
ACTGGGCGTTGCTATATTTAAATATTAAGATCGCAAAACTGTCTTCATCAGATTATTTAGTAAGGTAATAGAGTACAAATTATTTAGTAAGGTAACAAAGTACTGCCTCGATCCGGGATGCTTATAAAAAATGTGCCCCTACCAAATAATTAAAAATAAATAAATAAATATAATCTTGACTTGAACTTGAAATTTAAATTCAGCGAGCAATAAGATATCATGATTTTGTATTTATGGCAATAATTCAGGTTTCTCAAGATTTGAAATGGTTAAAATATTTAAGAATTTCGGCTCCTGATTAATGATATTGCTAGATAATAGTAGTTGATTACAAACCAAAACAAATATCAGATGAATAATTTATCGAAATTCGAATAAAGGTGTAAAGCAAGCCATGGAAATTACTGTTATGAACGGGACAGGATTCCGCATGCGTGGGTTTTTTCACGCTAGCAAATTAGAAATAAAGATTTCAACCAATTTTTGATTACATAAATTGTTAAGAATACATTGGCAAATATGTATTAGTGTTTAATGCGTCGGCGTCCTGGCATAGGGGTACCGAGTCTTCCCCAAGAGCTGGGCGTCCCGGCTCTAGTCCCGGTTCAGGCATGGAGTTTCTTCTGTGTTCTATCTGTAAGGTGTATAAATGTGCTCCCCCCCGCAAAAAGAGGCTGTGCAAGTGACTATTATGAGTGAGTAGTTAAGTCGTACACTTGGCTCTAGCTGGTGCTACTTCAAAACAAGAAGTCCTTCTTTCAATTTAAAATTCGGTGATGACTAGGTAAAGCTTGTCCACGGCATGCTCAGAGGAATTCCCATATTGAAAATTATTTCAAGTGTTTTATATCACTATAATAAACTTTCCTTCAATGTATTGTCATTTTCAAATTTTTGACAAAAAATAACAAATATAGCTGCTAGTAGCCTGTATTCACCAGATATAGCGCAGGTCGATTAATTCTTATTCCCAGGATAAATACAGTTGCTTATACTATAGATACAACACTAGAAATGGTACTGAATAGTTTTTTCCCTTGTTTTAATGGTCTAGATTTTTTCCATAGTTATTTTTTTCTGTGTATTGATGTAAAGAAAGATGATTTTGAAGACCTTTATCAGTATTTTATTGAAGTTGTATTGAAAGTCCAGGAAAATGTTAGCGGTAGAACATGAACATTCGAAAATATTGCTCTATTTGAAGAAGATATGATAAATATTCGTCAATTAAATAATATATTTTTGTTTAACCACTTAAGCGGTTTGCCCATACGCTGTACGTGCATCTATTTATCGAATTTTGATAGTTGTAAACAAAAAATAAATCATTCAAAACAATTATAATTCAATAGTAAAATGGCTTCGAATACGTAGATAAGCCAAGTATTCCATGGATTTCCATTTGGATCAAAATAAGAAAATATTCCCAAAATAGAAGGTGTCATCTTATTAGATAGTAAGAAAAATAAATCAGTTAAGAGGTTAAAATCAAATTTCCCAATACATTATTATCACAGTAGTTGATTCTAGATTCTGCATTTTAAATCTATACTCCTGAATATACAATAAACATCCTGATTCAAAAATATACTCTATAAATATGCAAATATGCTTAAAAATCTTATTTTGTAAATAAAATATTTTTTTGCATAAAATATTCCTATAATCATCATTTGAAGAAAAGTTCAAACATGTTTGCTTGAAAACTTTCTGAAATTTTTATGATGATCAATTCATCCATAATCAGTTGCCCAATGATCCCTGTCGTACTTGATGCATTTATGGCTTTATAAAAGCCCTCGTAAACTAATAATCAAGTAAATTACCAATAACGTTAACCACTCGTGCTCATCATAATATACACTCTGAGATCTTATTCAGCTTTAATAGCATCCTGTCACAGATACCAAATTTCAAACAAAGAAATTCCGATTAAGATAAATGGGGATCTTAACCACTTGAAGAAAACGAAAACAACTTCTTTTTAAGTATGATGATTACTGTTTTTGTAAACCCTAAGATCAAACAATCATAAAAAAGAAAACAACTGCTTACCTGTTTGAGAAAATACCTTTTCATGTCCAAAATAAGTTCTTTTGAAGTGGTTTTTGTTAAAAGGTTCTGAATAGCCTAATTATGAGCCTGAATAGGTCGGAATATCTTATCAATCATGGCGATAATTTCAATAGTCGGCGTTTTTAAGAAGCTCACAAAAGACTTCGATAACAAGCGAACATCGTCTGACTGAACTATCTGAAGGGTTAAAGTGAAGGTTTTTATTTGGGAATCACATGTTTGGCCATAGAATTAAACTTCCTGTCACGATGTTAATGTTTTTGCTCACTATCTCTGTACACGATCTCTCTTACGACAACGCCGTACATAAAGATGCAAGAAAATCGCCGCCTTTGTAAAAAGAATTGGAACAAATCATCCTTTCAAGGAAAATGAATCAAATATAAAGAGAATCCATTGACTTAATGCGCAATGATCTTTTATCTTTCAAATCTTTTATAAAAAAAGCCTCATTTTTATATAATACATTTAAAAGATAACGGGAATATTGTGCATCAATAGAGGAATGAACTACGGTCAACAATTATTTTGAATATGAATTGTGAACGTGTTAACAAGTTTAAAGGATTTGCATATTCAATAAATATGGAAATTTTAAAATGGGACAAAAAATGTGAAGTAAGTATTCTAATTTAAATAAAGTCATCTAGCTTGCAAACCGATTTTTAAATAATTTTAAATTTGTATTCCAATTATATAATGTTTAAAAATTAAGATAAGTTAAAAAGTTTTAAAAATTAAGATAAATTATGACAAATTGTTCTATTGTGGAATTATTCACATTTTACTATTTAGACTTAATTTATCGGCGATCCATATCTACATTAACTCCTTAACCGATTGCCCCATATGCCGTACACGCATTGATTTATCGAATTTCGAAAGTTGCAAACAAAAAAAATCATTCATAACATTTATAATTCAATAGTAAAATGACTTCGAATACGTAGATAAGCCAAGTATTCCATGGATTTCCATTTGAATCAAAATAAGAAAATATTCCCAAACTAGCAGGTGTCATCTTATTAGATAGTAAGGAAAATATACCAGTTAAGGGGTTAATAATGTCATTTACGTGTTTTTTATACATATTAGTTATCTGCATTGACAAGAATATCAGTTAAATCTCAGAGACCACAATATATTCATTTATCTTCAATAAAATTCCAGGTCCAAGAAGCATTATGGAAAAATTTTGGCATTAGAACTGGAAAAATTATTGTTTGAGTTTTATGCACTAAAAAAAGTGACAGGTTTAGGTTCAAATTTCCCTTTGCTGGAGGGTGTGTGAAATTTGTTCTTGCTTTTTATATTGATGGGGATATAAATGCTACAGAAGTCATTCAGTGGGAGTATGGTTAAAGAAATTTAAAAATCATTTATTTTATATGCTGTAATTCGATCGAGAACCAATCCTTACTGATTTGAAGAGAAGTAGGATCAGAAACTCTCACACATGGTTGAAAATTATAATACATCTGAAAGTGAGCTATTTGTACTCACAAAATAGAACGTAAATCTAACTAAAGTAAAGCTGAGTGTCAATTTTATTGATTATATTTTTCTATTTTTCTGAACCAGATGGTTTACAAAATCTATAAACACGGTTCTCCAATTCAAGAGTCATATGCTTAATATTAACAGACATTAAAAATAAATCTATAAGCAGTTGAATAAAGGCCATCTAAATGAATGTGTGTTAACTCGTCCAAATTTAAAGCCATCTCAATATTATGATGTAAGTTTTTAAATTTATTTTTTGTGTGTGTATCACTCATCATTAATGTGTTTTTATTTATTACAATCACACAAATAGCATTTTATGAAGATATGAACTAAATTTTTAAAATCTGAAATAAATTTATAAAACAATATATCTAAATCATAAACAATGAATGTTTATAATAGCTTTTTACATTAAAAATTAGTGTACAAAAATAGAACCTAAATAGGGAAAAGAATTTAAGAAATGCTTATGAAACAATGTATTTGTCTGAATTAATATCTTAAAATAAATTTTTACATACAGCTATGCAATTGAACAGATACATCGTTTAAAATATTGAAGTAAACATTCCAAGCAATAAAATTGAAATAAAAAAATATAATGAAGAGCTTCACCCCTTTACAAAGGTTAAGTAGTCGTTTAAGAGATCAATAAAAGGTTAATAAGCGAATGAAAAATGCCTCTTTTATCCTCCACTTTTGAATTTCAAATATTATGAAAATGCTTTCAGCAGGTTAACTTCCGAACTTACGAAGAATTCATCTATTTCAAAACTGGTGAGAACAGGTTATGTATGATTACATTTTATAACAACACATGATCATTAAGCCTTCAGAGTGCATAAGCTTATACATAAGTGACTGTAGGAAATAATATTTTCATTATAATCAAAAAATACATTAGAGTAAAAGTAATGAAATTTTTTGTTGTTATGAAAACATACCCAATAATCATGATGAGAAGTTGAAAAGTTATTAAAGCTAAATACTCTCGCTTATTTAAAAAGCACAAATATTATTTTGCTAATGGAGTTAAAAATCTTTTAAGGATGCGATTCTTTAATCAATTAAACTATAAATAGTGAAATTATTTAAATGATTATTTTGTATTCTATTTTAAGAAACAATAAGGTTAATTTTTATACGCTTTATTACTTCTTGAAGGCCTTATTTATGATTTATTATATTCGAGTTTAATTTACAGCTAAATTGTTGAAAGTACTTGAAATGCTCAGGATTCTTTATTCAAAAAGTGATTCATTCTCAAAAAGCGCATAATTTCAATAAAAACTAATGCAATTATTATTATTATAAGTATTAATCATCGTTAATCACCTACATATTTATCACATTTATTTTTTATTCTAAAATTTTGCTGTCATAACTTTTCAATTTCATCTTTAAAAAAATAAATAACTTATTAAGCATATTTGGAAAATTTTATGTAATCCTTTTTTTATATAGATTTAGCTGTTTTGTTTATTAGTACTTTTTTGTAAAAAAATTATGCAGAACTTATGCCAATATCAGAAGAGTTTTCAGTTTAATTCTATTAAATATATTATGATAAAAATAAAATAACAATGATTATTTTAGCTATTTAATACTAAAACTCTTTTTTTTAATAATCATAAATATAAAAAAAGAATTCTTTGAAATTTTTTTTGTTTATATCTATATATAATTAGTGAATTTCAAATAAAAAATTAAATGTAATCATTTTCCACAACCAGTTTTTAAAAAAATGACAAACGATACCTTAAAGTTAGTTGAAATTTTTTTTAAATATGTAAAAATACGAAGATTTTTTTTCCTAGTTTTTTTAATACAGAAAAGTATTGAAAAGTTAATTGCATGATCCACTTCTGAATGATTTTAATAACTTTTCAAATCTAATGATGTTCATACAAAAGTTAATTTATTTTATATACATAAATTAAGCAATATTAATATCAGCATAGTTTTTCGTCTAACTAATAAAAGTTCATGCAATTAAATGAAATATATATACATTTTTTGTAAACAAAAAAAAAGGAAATTGATTTTATTCATCGTCAATTACGAAAAATATTTGACGGAATGTACGCCAATTTCTTAACATTCAATTATAGTATTAGAAATTTCTTTTTTTAAATTCGTAATTTAATATTAGTGGTTTTAGAAATTCAAAACAAAAAATCTACTGATGCATCAGCGGGGCTTGTCCATGGCAAGTGCCATAAGTAACAACAACAACAACAACAGATATTAAAAAAACAAATTGTAGAAGAGCCCTTAAAATCATAATCATTGTTAAATTTATGGAATCAGAAATCTCTACTGATTAATGTATTTAAAAGGAAACATATAAATATTCAGTATTTAAGTTTTTTTAAATAATAAATTGCTGTAGTCTAATTTCATATATTTTTTATCTTTTATACTTAATCCAACATTTAACATTCATATTCAAAATAACATAATCAGAATATGTAGTTACGGATAATTACTACATCATTCAAGATTATAATATTGCTACTTTTTATTACTTATTCAAAATTCGAGAATTAAAAAATTCTGGGACTATAATAAAAGTTCGATTCATTCAAAGATTCTTAACGAAAAAAAAAAACCGCCAATGAACTGAATATGACTAAGGAAATAGCAATTTTTAAGGTAGAAATTTCGATGAATATTTAATTTACACTTTTAATAGAATTAAAATTAATAAATACTTAATTTATAGATAACAATTAATAAATGAAGTTATGGCTATTACAATTTAAAAACGCTTAATAATTTGTTTAAAAAGTTTCAATAAAAATGAATTTTAATAAATGAATAATATACAGCATTTTAAACATAATAGATGAGCATAAAACTTCAACCTGAACTATATAATTAATGTAACACTTCAAATACAAGGTATATGGACTTAAAAAATTATTCAATTCTGACCGCTTAGGCCAGTGGCCGGCAAAGTGTGGCTCCGAAGTCTCATGGGGCTCTTTAGCTCCTTAAGTGGGGCTCATTGTTTGCATTAATAAATATTATTAATTATGAAATTTAATTTTATTTAGTGTACTACTTATTTAGTGTAATAAAAGTTTACTAAACAAGAAGATTTGGTTCCCATTTTTTAAAAAAAATTGTTGCATTGCTCATATTTGGATTTTTGGCTAGTAAGTTTGCCGACCACAGGCTTAGGAAATATAATAAAGAAGTATTATCCACGAAAAATAATTCATTTTTAAAGTTTTTAGCTTGAATGAAACAAAATATGCTGTTTTTGTTACTTATGGTACTTGCCAAAGACAAGCTCCGCTGATACTTTAAAGCAGATTTTAAGCCGAAAGGAGCGTCTCTGTGTTTCTGAAGTAGTGCCAACTAGGGCCAAGAGTACGATTTAGCTACACACTCAACACAGTCGCTTGCACAGCCCCTTTTTACAGGGGGCACAATCACACATTTCACAGAAGAACAACCATGTCCGAACCAGGACCTCCCAGAACACGAGGAAGAAGCTTTAACTCTGTGCTAGAAAGCCAGCACAAAACAAGTTCTTATAATAAAGGATGTTTTGATTACAGAAACAGGAAAATAAAATGAAGGGGCCACAGAAATAGAATCACACCGAATGAATTCGAGTTTTGAACGTTAGAATTAGCCAAGTTCGATAAAAGTATATGAAAGAAAAATCTAAACCTTGTAAAATAAATATACAAATAGGCAGTTACTATTTTGTTCGCATTTCTCATGCCATTATTTTTGATAAATTATCACCATTCTTTTAAAATGTACATTCAAAGACTCCGAAAGTTAAAAACAATTCCATAAATCCTTGCAAATGCGTTCAAACACGTAACAAAGATCTGAAGATTAATCCTACAAATTGGTCTACTTGTCAGATATGGGAGAGAAAAAAAAAGAAAGAAAATTTTCTGAATCATATCGAACTACGGAATGCCAAACCAAAAAACAGATTGCACAACAAAGATCATTTCGCATTTCCCTCCTTGTTATAATGATAGGTTCAAAGGTCACGTCCTGCCATCAAATTTTGTGTCTCCTACAGTTTGCTTTACGCATGGCTTGACAGGTAAGAGTTCCGCAGCTGAAACACGTTCTGTAACATCCATATCTGACTCAGGAATCTGACGTTTTGCGCGTTGTTTATTACGTAACTGTGCTTGCATCTGTGACTTGAATGCCTAAGCTAGAACAGTAGCTGACAAATGTTGCTGGGTAAAAAATTCTTTGCATTTGCGGCAAATCAGCGTAGCATTACCGTATCGGAGGCAGATACTTTCATGACATTAAATCTATCTTCCCTATAATTAACTTAATTGCAGGTTCGTCTAAAGCATTTTATTGGTTTTTACATATGCCGAATCGTTAAAAAAATGTATTATCATGTTATGATTCGGTGCAGAGATTTGCTGGTTTAAAAATACTCAAGACTGTTTCATCTTTGTTGTTGTTGTTTGTTGCATTTGCCATGGACAAGCTTCGCTGAAGCATAAACAAGTTTTAAGGAACGTCTACTGTTTTAAAGTAGCGACAACTAGGGCCAAGAGTACAACTTAGCTATACACTCATCACAGTCGCTTGGACAGCCCCTTTTTACAGGGAGGGCACATTCCTACACCTGACAGATGGAAAACAGAAGAACAACCATGCCCGCCTCTCAACTCGAACTTGGGAAGCCCAGCTCTCGGGGAACCCCTAGGCCTTAGAAACTCGAACCCAGACATCTACCCCTATGTCAGGACCCATTAAGCACTAATACATATTTGTCAATATATTCTTAACAATTTATGTAATCAAAAATTGATAGAAATCTTTTTCTGATTTGCTAACGTGAAAAAAGTCATGCATGTGGACTTTTAATAACAGTGTTCCCGTTAATAACAGTAATTTTCATTGCTTGTGTTACGCCTTTATTCGAATCTCGATAAAATATTCATCTTATACCACAAGGCCAGGACACTGGCGTTTCATCTTTTATCTTATGATAATAAATGCTTTATTTCTTATAAAACTCATGTTTCTACGAGAAAAAATATATATGAATTCTACTTCAGGATGGATTTTGCGTTTCTGAATCGTTTCAGCTAGTGAGACAATTCCTAAATCAAGTAGTTAGGAACTTTTCATGCCTGATAATTGCAGAAGTCCTTTCTACCAAAAGCTCTAAATCAATAAAAATAATGTTACATAATTGGAAACAGCTGGAATAGAAATAAGGACAGTTTGTATAAGTTTTTGTAACCTAAAAACGTATAACAATAACGATAATTAATATGTTTCAAGCACCAAGATTAAAATAAACACTAAAACTATATGCAAAACCAATAGATGATCGTTTATCCAATGGTGTAGCTCATAAAGATTAGAGCCATCTTCCTCCAGCCTCGGAAAGGCAATATTTGTAGTCATAAAAGTTATGTCTAATGAAGGTTAAATGGTCATACTAAATGACATTGCTTACAACATCACCAGAAAACTGAATTGTTTCTTTTATGTAGAAAAAGAAAAACGATGAACGTTCGTTGATTAAAAAGAAAATAAAAGTACTCGTTTTGATGTTATACATAAATGAAATATAACTCATTTTTATTAGCTAGCAATTATTACATTTATAACGTCATGGTACGATGAAGAATTGAACACTTACCTGTAAATCTTGCTGCCAAAATGCATCGTTAGAGAAACAGGATAGTAATACCTGTAGGACATAATGTAACACAGTTGACCGAAGAATCAGTAAAATCATTCATACCACTGAAATACTGTTAAAAAAGGATTTTTCCAGCTCTTAGGGGTATTTACTTCGCTTTTGTACGCCTTTTTCATATCTATGGTTTAATTAAGTCCTTCTATTTTGAAATTATTTAAATTTTTCAATACCTTTGTCATTTCATTTTATCTCTGTGCTATTTTTCATTTGTGACAATTTATTTATAGTTCTATAATGCTAAAGAAAGGGATTTTTTTCCTTCCCTAATAACAGGTGACCTGGATGTTGTACATAGTTTTTAACATACGTCATTCAATTAGGCTATTCTATACTGAAATTATTTTTTAAAAAATTACAACTTTTCTAAATTGTTTCATTTGTGTATTGTTTTTTATTTGTTACAATTTGTCGATAATCTTGCAATGGTGGCGGTTGCAATTTTTTCAATGATTAAAAATATACTCAAATGTTGTTCCTAACGTTGCTCAATTCTATACTAAAATTATTCAACTTTTCAAGGCCTTAATTATTTTGTTTCTCTTAATATGTTTTCCATTCGTGGCACCCAACATTATTCATCAGAAAGTACATTAGATAGTAACTAAAAACTATTTTATCATAAACAACTCTATAAATAAACTAATTACATTGCCTAAAATTATCATACACAACATAGCAACTCGATTGAAATTACCATTTTATCGGACTTATTGCTACTTTCAGTTTAAGATATCTACACTGCATTAGATAAACGACAGAGTAGTTACTATACATAAAAAAAACGTGATTCTCAACCCGTCTTGATTACCTTATTCAGAATGATACTGATAGACGATGCTGATTGTGGATTGCATGCAACAAGTTTCTTTAAATGTATATCCAGGCAATATCCAAAACTTCTTCTGAATTCGTTGGAATTGATCAAATTTCTCTCTCATATACTGCTAAAGTAACCGGGGTAAGCGAAAAATGGGAATTTTTAAATCATGAACTCAACTATTTTTAGTGTATCTTAACAGCCTGTATCACGCCAAGAAGCTTTTGAATGTTGCGCTCAATAAGGAAAAATCCATTACTTAATGGCGCTGGCTGAAACCAAACGTCTTTAAAATAAGGATAATGGGATTTTTCAGTTATATATTTCATGTACTTTATGTAGTGAAATGCAATAGATTAAAGTTAGAGGAAGCTATAAAATTATTTTTGATCTAAAATTTATCTCCATTAACTTGAAAGTTATTTTTTAAAGTTATGACCAAGATAAAGAACTGGTCCCTTATAATCTTTATAGTGTTTCATTCACAAAGGCTCCAAGCCTGTCATTTAAGGAATATTTAGTGTTTCAAATCAAGGATGACATGAAATATATTGAGAAATATTTTCACTTTCTAATATTTGAAGTAGTGAAGAAGCAATCGGCAAAAAAATTCGAATTCAAGATTTTGGTGCATCTCGACTTTTCAGATTTCTCTGAACTCGAAAATCACATTTTTGGAATTACGTTTATAATCTATTACAATATAATTTATTACAATAATAATTTATAATAAATTATAAATTCTTAAAAAAGTTTAAGGATTTATTTTATCAATAATAATTTATTATTTATTACAATATAATTTATTACATTACACTTATAATTTTTTATATTTTGGAATTAAATTTACAATTTTTATATATTTTAAGCTCTAATTTCACTAGTAATTAATTTCTAAAGTTTTGTTTTAGTTTAGCCCATAGTAACTTCATTCTCAATTGTTCTCTTATTTTCTGATTCCATTCTACTTTTTCTTTTTATTAAATCAAATGAAGCTTTGTAAAATACTGTGTCATCAGTCACTTGCCGTGTAAATCAATACGATTCAAAATTTAAACAGATTCTTCTGGTTCTCTGTGTTTCTCTTGT
>JAOUZG010019144.1:7626747-7641476 GCA_026289955.1 Argiope argentata
TATTTAAAATGTTGATAGATATTAGTTTAGTAAAAATTTATTAAAAAAAATTCTATTTTTATATATATAAAAAAAAATATCGCTCTATAGATATATATATATATATATATATATATATATTATTTTCTTATATATATATATATATAAGCGGAACAACAATTGCAATTTATTTAATAAAAATTAACTAAAATAAAATCTTTCCAAATTTTAAATGATAACCAATTTTCTGGCCTTTATAGTAGTTTTTAAAAGTAATTGTCATTTTTATGCCGGAATAGCCTAGTTGATACGGCATTGGATTCGCATCCCTTGTGCTGCGAGTACAATTCTGGTCGCAAATGTCTCCATGTCGAGAGTTATGCCACTGAGGGGCACTTAGTCTAGAATGATCGTTATTTGGGTGTTCAGGGATCCATATTTTCTAGCAGCTACTGTACTGCTTCCGTTTTAAAATGGAACACGTTATCAACAATTGTAATTATTTAATAAAAAGTAACTAAAATAAAATTTTCTTAATATCCAAAGTAGGAGTTGATTTTAAAAAATTGTTATTAATAATACTTGTTTTCTATAAAATACACGGTTTCAACATGTAACTTAAGAAAATGCTGTGAAATATATACTGTGAATGCTGCACATCCAAACATGTTTAATTTTCAGAAAATCTCGTTTTTTATTGCTTCTATAAATACATTTTAGAAGACAGTGACAGTTCTTTAAATAGATGACAAAGCAGTTAAGCTTGTTTAGATGAAAAAAATCTTTCTTAAAAAAAGTGTTTTTACATTCATTGAATTTCTTCTAACAGTCACAATATTATTCTTTCGCAAACGAATTGTCTCAAAATAGATATTTTGAAACCCTTTTTCATAACACTAAAGACATTTAGGGTGTACTCAATTATCGTCCTTCTGGAACTTTTTTTGACAAAGTCGCTTTCTTCTCCAAAATTGATTTCGGTAATGTTGTTGAAAAAAAAGGGAGAGACTGTGCCCAGTAACTGATCGATTCTTTGTGTTGTGTACTGTAGCCAATAAATCATCCCATTCTCCTTTAAAAGCAGGTAATAGGAAGTTGTATAGAGCAATGATACGCAATGTGTTGCAACACAACTAATGGAACTTATCATTTCCTTTCAGCAAAATGATCGTTCAACAAGTGAAACATTGTTAACGGTCCGGGTGCTGAACTCTTCAAACACGCTCTGTTTCTTAGGGTCTGTCTTCAAATAACCCCAAAAGGGCATTTTGTTCATAAAATAGAAGTTGAAATGAACTCGAAATGTCACGATGACAAAACTTTCTAGGCGACACAAGGATTGATTGTATGACTTACATCTCGGGATGTTGATTGAAAAGAATTTGTATAACTCTAACGAATGTATACAATCTATAAATTATTGTGGTTGGAACTTGATAATACTGAGATTATTCTCATTCAAAAAAATTGAGTAATCATATTATTCTTCACATTCTATAGTAGTAACAACAATGAAACCATTTAATTCAGTGAAATGTTATAGAAACATATAACAAATTAAACTGGGCTGAAATGAAATTCAAGTCAGATTAAAAGCCTCAACATAACCTTTTTATCATGTCAGAACATGATTTTGTTTTTGGAATGAGGTTTTAGGCATCAACAAAAATCCGTAGCTGAAAAATAACAATTTTATTATCTGCAAGAGCATCTCAAAAAATCAGCTTTTAATAACGTTTTGACATTGAATTTACAAAAGCTCTAATTTAAAAAATAAAGTTAGTGACTACAGCAAATAAAACATATAAAAATGTTATATTGAGCATGTGATTATATGAAATGAAATAAATAGGAAAAGGGATATTTTTTTAAACAATAAATGCGATACAAAGTTTTTTTTGGATCGTTTGCAATACTAAAGTGACTCATTCAATGAAACAATTAAAATGAAAAAAACATAATTTCACTTGCACGAGAACGTGGTGCTTGGCCGTTCAAGAAATTATGTTCTGACATGATAGATTGAAATATGCTTAGCAGATTCCATTTTAGTCTTTTTTTAATAAAAATTTAAGCATTATACACGCTTTAAAGCAATCAAAATTATTTAAATTAAAAAAATTATAATTTTTAGATATTTTTTAATAGCCCATATTCGGAAAAAAAATGTGAATCCCACTATGTTCTGTAAAAATATGTAAAGATTATTCTTTACATATTTGGAAATTGGTTAAATATTTAATTAATCTGGGAATAGTATTTGAAATGTGAAAATTCTGTTTTATAGAATTTCAAACAGGATAAAATTTACAGACAGAATAGAACAGAATAGAATTTTAATATACATATTACATTAGTGATAAAATTTCCTCAAAACTGATTATTACAGGGGGAAATTTCAAATTTATTAAGTGAATGAATAAAATTCAAGAATGTCTGTGATGCATTTGATGTCGAATGCATTTGATGAATAAATACAAAATCAAGAATGTTAGTAAACTTCTGACCATCAAATTGAAATTCCATTGATTGGAGGTTCACTAAATCGCTTTAAAATAATGTGATATTCAATTATTAAAGATTGATTGAAATTAAATAATATCTGATGTAAAATTTATTACATGAGTTAGTACTAATAAATATAATATGTAAGATAATTTTATGTAGAAAGACTAACTTGATTTCAATTTTTCATTAAAAAATCTAAATGTTAGGGGATTTCTAAAAAAATATTTCAATTAGTTCATTTCAAAGAAAATATAGAACAGTTCTATACTTTCTTTGATATTCTAATTCTGAAAGGGATTTAATTCATTGCACTTCATAATTCGCTACATTGTTTAGGATTAAAAACTGAACTACTCCTACTATAAAAATTGAAATAATTTATAGGCTTTGCACGCATTTGATTTTTTTTTCCTTATATAGAATTTGCTAAACAACGACACCTATAAATATAATTGATAAATTACTGCCAGCTGAATCATGAAATTATAGTTGGTAATAAACAACGTAACGAGCCATATCCATTTTCATTTCTTTAAGTTAAAAAAATTGTGTATAATGTTTGTTTGAAAGATAAATATTTTTCTAAATACTAGATATAAAAAGTAATTTCAAATATACTAGAAATAAAAATAATTACAAAAATTTAGATTTCTTGAAAAGTATAATTCTAAAATGATGTTAAAATTCAAAAGAAATCCCTGTTATACCGAGTAATTCAATAGTAATTTACAATAAAATTCTAATTTTTATATTCAGTCTTTAAAATAACCTAGCTTAATTAATTCTGAAACAAAATGCACTTAACTCCCCCCTCCCCTTTATTAAGCGGAACGAATAATATTTCCGAAAACTTCTATTCAGTTGAACATTTATACTAGACATAAAAAGTAATTACAAAAATTTAGATTTAATGAAACTTAGTTCTAAAATGATATTAAAATTTAAAAGAAATCCCTGTTATACTGAGTAATTCAATAGTAATTAACAAAAAAATCTATTTTTTATATTCGGTCCTTAAAATAACTTAGCTTAAGGAATTCTGAAACAAAATGCACTTAACTTTTTTCCCTCTTTATTAAGCGGAGCGAATTAATTCAGTTGAACATTTATACTAGATATAAAAAGTAATTACAAAAATTCAGATTTCATGAAACGTTTAGCTCTAAAATGATATTAAAATTTAAAAGAAATCCCTGTTATACCAAGTAATTCAATAGTAATTTACAACAAAATTCTATTTTTTATATTCAGTCCTTATAATAACCTAGCTTAATGAATTCTGAAACAAAATGCATTTAACTTTTTGCCCCTTTATTAAGTGAAACGAATAATATTTCCGAGAACTTCTATTCAGTTGAACGTTTATACTATATATAAAAAGTAATTACAAAAATTTCGATTTCATGAAACGTATAGTTCTAAAATAGTATTAAAATTTAAAAGAAATCCCTGTTATACGAAGTAATTCAATAGTAATTAACAAAAAAATCTATTTTTTATATTCGGTCCTTAAAATAACTTAGCTTAATGAATTCTGAAACAAAATGCACTTAACTTTTCCCTTTTTACTAAGCGGAACGAATTAATTCAGTTGAAAATTTATACTTGGTAAAAAAGGAAATTACAAAAATTCAAATTTCATGAAACGTATAGTTCTAAAATGATATTAAAATTTAAAAGAATCCCTGTTATACCAAATAATTCAATAGTAATTTACAACAAAATTCTATTTTTTATATTCAGTCCTTAAAATAACCCAGCTTAATGAATTCTGAAACAGAATCCACTTAACTTTTTCCCCCTTTATTAAGCGGAACGAATTAATTCAGTTGAACATTTATACTAGACATAAAATGTAATTACAAATTAGATTTCCTGAAACGTATAGTTTTAAAATGCTATTCAAATTTTTTTAAAAAACATCTTTGTTATACCGAGTAATTCAATAGTAATTTACAAAAAAAATCTAATTTTTTATATTCAGTCCTTAAAATAACCCAGCTTAATGAATTCTGAAACAAAATGCACTTAACTTTTCCCCCCCTTTATTAAGCGGAACGAATAATATTTCTGAAAACTACTATTCAGTTGAACATTTATTAAAAATTTTTTTCTGTCTGCCTTAAAAATATACGTGCTCCAGTCCCCATACGACTTAATGCTGGCGAACAAAACACAAAAGAAAGTACGACAGCGGTGGTATAGAAAATAAAAATGAAGTCCATTCCCCAACTTGTAGTATCAGGAGGAACATTATAGTCTTTCACCACATTAAGGTCAAGCCCATTAACATCCTGACATTTCATACCGCACATCGTTTTACAATCTATTTCCTTTTACCACAATTTTCTCATTTTTATTCCACATTCCCCCAATAGTTAATTGAGTGCTTGGTGGAAAGTGAGGTGCAAGTGCATATTATCGATGATTATAGACTGGGAAACGTTAAGACGAAGGTCGGGGGAATGGAAACTTTTAGGCAGAGATGAAATCATTCGATTGCAGGATTTTTAAAACGTAGGTCAAAAAATCGATTTGAGGTTTGGAAAGATATTTCGTTTCTGGGAATGGGAAAACGTGGCAACCATGGAAATCGAAAATAATGCTGTTGCCATTAATCCAATACGGGACGCAGAAAGATTAAAAATAAAAATATCTGGTGTTAAATTTGAATTTACTTCACAGTTTGATCGTCATGCCAAATACTTTTTTCTCCACAGTTATGTATTGTTTTTTGGATCGTATGAATCACATATGCTTCATATAAAATCATACGTTTATTATTTTACTTTATTTTAACCTGAAGCTCTATGATGGTTCATACTAGTTATATGAATGCATAAAAAATGGCAATATAAAAAGATATGTTTATTATTTTACTTTCTTTTAACCTGAAGTTCTATGATGGTTCATACCAGCTGTGTGAATACATAAAAAATGGTAAAGTATTGTCTATCGAGCTAAATATAGTGATTGGATTTATGTTTAAGAAACATTTTCTTTTTTTTTTCTTAATGGTTTAATAGTATGGATGAGCTATTGTATGATGAATTGCTGAAACTGAGATCATATTCATACAAAACATCTTATAACTAATAATCTTCATCAAATAATAGGTAGTTTATAAATTTCTGAAAATATGGTGTGTGTGTTTTCCTTCTCATAATTACCCGTATTTCTTTAAAAAGATATATAAAACTATATATTTAATTAAAACTTGTGGTATGAGCAGTGTTATAATACATTGATTTGCTTTTTTCTACAATAAAGATAAAAAGGCAAATGCGAATAAACAACAAGAATGTGCACGTTCGTGTTTAGAATCACATGTGATTCATCTTTTATGAATCACATGAGGTATTTTTACCCATGAGGTATCGTGAGATATGTTTATTTTATGTTCATAAATATTAGTTTTGACAACTTTATCTAAAAACAATTTTGCCAATAATTTTTATATCAATAATTTATATATGTAATGAATTATACGTGGCCTATCAGAACCTGACAATTTTTATATTTCTACGATTAATGTGTTAAAAATAGCGTTATGAGTTTATACCTGAGTGCAATTCATTTAGAAATCTAATACTCAAATAAAATATCCGACATAATAAAAATTGTGTCCTTGGTATCGAAATATTTTAATATAATGGTAATTCCTCGTGACTTTATAAATTATCGTTGGTTATTATCACTAACATTACATGATAAATTTTTAGTTTAAACGAGATTTCTAAGGTATTAAGAAGAATGGGGGATAGAAGTGAGAAGAAATAAGATGAGGAAAATTTAATATATACCTTATATTGAAAAATATGAATATTTATTGAATATTTCAACAGTTCATGAAGATATTTTGCAATCTTAGTCAATGTTTACTTATGATCGAAAATAGACATTATTTTTATGTCTTAAACAGGCATAAAATTAATTTTATTGTAATAATATTTTCGAAAGTTACTGACGAAACTTCCAGAAATTTTGCTTAATTTTTTAATAAATATGAACCCTAGTTGGGAATTGGGAAGAAATAGTATTCAAGTTTATGTTTTCTACTTTAAATTATATTAGCTTCGAATATGAAAACACAGCTGGCGTATTGGCACAGAGGTCGTTCATCTTCCTAATGATCTGGGCATCCCACGTTCGTGTCCCGGTCAGGGCATGGTAGTTGGTCTGTTTTCTATATGTGAGGTGTGAGAATGTGCCCTCTTGTAAAAAAGGGATGAACAAGTAAATGTGATAAGTGTGTGTCATCTTCATATGAGCTAGAAGTCAGACTTCTGCCCTAGGATGTTGAGGGGTGTTTACCCTCAGAAGCTACTGCACCCTTCCCTCCGTTATAAAGCTATAATGTCATTATGTAATTACTCAATGTCACATTGTTTTCACTGTAGAGATCTTATATGTACACAAACGTGCATGTACGCATGAGCACATGTAGGCGCAAAAGCAAACTAGATTTTTTCCGCAATGGAAATAAGCAACAGTGTATAAATCCATTCAAAATAGTGCAAGCAGATCCTTCAGTTCTTTTTAATGATTTCAACAATGGGAAATTAATTGGGATAAAAAAAATGATTGCAAGAAAACAGAAAAGTCATAAAATTTCAGACTTTCCGCAATGAAATCTAAGAAATTTGTCTCTAAATAAAATAACCACATATTGTCTTTCAGAAACAAAATATATCATTACGAATGGCAAGGTACCATGCAATCAGTTTAGAAGAGAAGAAAAAAACATCGAAGCAAAATGGGTTATAACTAGGATAATGGACTATGCCAAATGAGAAAATTTCCCGGTGCTCTGTCTTGGTCCTATTCTTTCAACTTTATAGACTTTATTAAATAAATCCATCTGTACAGTGGATGGCAAGATACAGAAAAAAAGAATAGAATAAAAAGAATTAAAAGACCTGCTGCCACCAAAATATTTCTGGAACAAAGCAGGGAGGTCCATTTGAGGCCCATAAAGGTTACCAAGAGCAAAAAAAAATGGCAGATTGTGGATTACGGGATCGAAGAAGAAAAAAAAGCAATCAAAATGTCGATCCGCGGGGGTGTTTCGAGTGCGAACTGCCATGTTCGTTTGTGATGGCTCCCACCGCAAAAGCAGGTCACTTTTTTTCCTTTTTCTTATCACCTTGAGAGGAAGGAATTAAAGAAACTGTCTAAATCTTTCCGCTTTGGAGAAAGGGAGGGAAAAAATTAGGAATTGGACTTGAGTTGGTCAATATTGTGAAATTACGGATTTCTGGGTGCTTCAGATTCCTACAAGTGTACTTCAAATGTTTTCTCATTCTAGAGTCAGATTCTTTTGGTTTTTGTTGAGAACGCGTGTGCATTTAGATGAGAAAAGAAAGAATGTTGGTATTTGACTTCGAGTACAAAAAAAATGAATGTCGTATTCGTTTTAATACGAGTTTCACTAATTTTAAATTCTTTTTTATTGTAAGCAATAGTCTAGATAAATTCTATATACATCCTGTTGGGATTTTAATTTGGATTCTTCAATCCCGAATTGCTACAAAATATATTGCAGCAAATGCTAGTGACATTTATAATAAGGAATTTGCATATTATATTCTAAAATCTATCTATATCAATGTTGATTTCTTCAAAGACCGTTGAAATCATTTAAAATCATTTGAAATAGTGATAATCAAAAATTAACACCTCTGTCAACTTTAATTGGAATAGAATATAACTTTTTCTCATTAAAAATGACAATGTAAAAACATTTTTAGAGCTTATGAACAGACAAACCATTTCACAATTTCAAGTGAACATTTAATAATTTAAATAGAAAAAAATATGTAATTCTTAGCGTCATTTAAAGCATATGTCTACATAAAGTGGCATAGAAATTACTCAGGTCATATTACTTATTTCTCCCTTTCTCTCTCTGTATAGACATATATATATAATAATAATGAGTCAAAATAAATAAGTAATATCTTATACAGTTTCACGGAGTTACATAAATAAAAAATAAAGATTAAAATGAAGTCTCCTGTGCATATTTCAATGTATCATGCCAGAACATAATTTCTTGAACAACAAGCACCATGTACTCCAGCAAGTTCAACTATTTTTTATTCATTTTAATTGTTTCATTGAATTATCAATTTTAGTATTGAAAACGATTATAAAAACTTTGTATCGCATTTATTGTTTAAAAAAAATATCACAATTCCTGTCTATTTCATTTCATATAACCACGTGCTCAAAATGACAGTTTCCTAGGTTTTATTTGTTGTAATCATTAATCTTTTTTTAAATCAGAGCTTTTGTAAATGTGATGGCAACGCGTTATTAAAAGCTGATATTTTTGAGAGGCTCGTACAGATAATAAAATTCGCCAGCTGAGTTTTGTTTTATTTTTCGCCTACGTATATTTATTGACGCCAAAAATTTCATCCTAAAAACAACATCATGTTCTGGCGCGATAATAACGCAAAATAAAACATGAATATGACGTTGAGTTAAAGGATTTGTTGAAATATGGAAATAAATGGTTTAGATTATAAAAAGAAGAAAAGTACTTATATACGGCAGAGAAATGCATAATATTTAAATTCGTAACTGTTACCTAGCAATAAATACGGCCAGTAAAAAGTCAAGTCCATAATGGTAAGAAAAGAAAAGTTTGGAAGGATATGTAAAAGAAACATGTTTACTAACGCACGAAACACATTCATTAAAGGCATTTATTTATCCGAAATACGCTTAGAAACATGTTCTACCAACTATAAAAATACAGAAGAGGAAATTAATGATAGATTTAGAATGAAAACATTCATATCAAGTAAGAATAGTTGATCTTCTAAATCACCAATGCTTAACTAACAAATAAAACATCCTGACTAACAGATAACAACGACAATCATTCTTTAAAGTCTCTGAAAAAAAATTTAAATCTATATACGTGACAAAAATACACAACATTTTAAGTTAGACGCACAGCCAAACCTTTCAAAAAATTGAAAACAAAGCACTAAATATAGATGCAATCGATAAATTCCGCCTCACGTATTCGAAATAAGAATAAATACCTCCTCACCAGCTGACTTAAGCACAGGTTTGATAAAGAATAAATGACTGTAAATGACCACTTTCAAAATAGCCCAACCACTTCCTAATAAGTAGTTGCAAAAACTTTGAAACGTTCGCCACACATAGCGCATAATGAATTCTGAATTCCATAACCGATAAAAATGCCCGTTTGGTGCGTAGAGCGACATCTAAACAAAACACAGGGTTTTCGCTTCACTGATACGCCATCGTGAAGAATGATATTATTTATAATTCACGGGCCCATGGTACCCGGCGATAAAATGGTCTAACAGTTTCTATTATCAAATCGGGGGAATCAAAAGAGCCGTAAATCTTCTTTTCCGCAACGGGTTCTATTAGTTGCTGGAGATATTTGATTGGTGAATTCATATTCCGGCACATGGTTCCGAAAAAGAATATTTTTTTATTCCTTCGTAAAACTTTGACCTTTCCCGTTCAAGACTATGTCAATTCAGTCTTGTTCTAATCAGTTGAAAATGTAACATAAATCAATTAAATGTCTTTTGATGTCTTTTCTTGCCCACTGGAGCTTGAAACAGGCTCATTGATTTTATATACGAGAATTGGTGAACGATACTTTTTTGTGTGATTTTATTTCCGTATTTCTTAAAAATGGTTGTAAAAAAGAACATATTATAAGAATTGTAAGATAATTTTGTATTATCGGTAATAACAATACTCCAGTTTTTACATATAAATAAATGACTTTTTGCTATAAGTTTGAAATAAAAATTTTGTTAACAAAGTAAGGAAAAGGAGATTTTTTTCCTCCTTATTTAAAATATATTTTATAGCTTATTTTCTTAGTAAAAAGCACAACAATTTGTATAAGGCATTTAAGAGTAATATTATCATTTTTCATTTAAGCTATGATCGTCACAAAAAGAAATATTTTTCTTTGTATTGTTTTGATTTTTTTTTGTTAACGATAGCATCCATTTAGACGTATTCCAATCAAATGAAATTATAAATCAATTAAATATTATCTAATATCTTTTCTTATCAATTGTGACATCAGTTTACAGAGAAAACTTATGGAAATAGCTTTATTTGCATTAATTGGAAGAACGATAATTATCTACGATTCATTGTATTAATTCTGAAATTAGTTGCTTCTTAATAAGTAATATATAAACAATATTTTTTAAATCAATTCCTACTTTACGTATTAGGAAGTTTGGAAATGTTTTATTTTAATTACATTTTATTAAATAATTGCAGTTGTTATTCCGCTTTACAACGGAAGGTGGATGCAGTAGCTTCTGAGCACCCGAATAACGACCCCTGAAACCCGGATAACGATTATCTTTAACTTAATCCAATAATTGCACCTATTGGCAAACAATAGTTGTGAAAAAGTATACAGTGTAAAATCTCTGGTGATAAACCATCGGATCATGTGGATACAAGAATATCAGAAAATCGAAATAATACTTTGGATGCTTTTTCCCAATATATTTAAATTAGAATGTGTGAGAGAGCTACAATTATAGCTACAAAATTATATGCTGAATTTCACGTATTTAAGTCATTGCTTTTTTGTATGATCGCCCCTAATTGCATGCAAAAGTTTAAGAGACGGTTCTAAACGGTTTGGCTAGAAATTTAGCATTTATCTATCTTTAGAATGTTAAATCTATGTATCAAATTTCATCTATCTAGCTCTCTTCCATTTTTAATTGTCGAATAACTTATTCGAAAAGTCGAAAAGACATACTTACTCTGAATTGATTTAGTCCAAAATTTGATGGAAATCCACAAATTTGTTGTGAAGAGCATAAACCAAATGTCGTTCATCCAGCTCCATGAATTTGGGTTTATCGTGTCCACAGACAGACAAAGAGACTTAAACAAAATAAAGTATTTTTCAGGCATAGATATGTCTGAATTATCAGCATTATTGTACTTATGACATTTCACAATAAGGCAATTTAGAATGTGAAAGCTGAAAAATGAAACACGATTAGTATTCAAGGTCTATTAGAACAACAGGTAACAAGAATATATTGAAAAATAGCCAGTTGTCTTTTTAATTTATGTAAAATATACTAAAATATAATTTCTTCTTCTTCAATGGCGCGACAGCCTTGGGTGGACCTTGGCCTTCCTCAGAATTCCATTCCATCCCTTCCTGTTTCTGGCTAAGGTTTCTAGATTTGTCACCTTAATCGTTTTCAAGTCTCTTTCCAGGCAGTCAATCTACATAAGTTTTGGTCTCTTTTTCGGGTATCAATAGATAAACTAAAAAGATCCTTTTGTATATTAACCACCAGAAAAACTCGTTCTCATAATATCGCAAGCTCTTTTTATTTTAGGATGCAATAGTTCAAAACCTTCCTTTGGGGAAATGAAAAATAATAATGATGATATAAATAATAATTATCTGAACTTAAATGTTTAGAAGGGGTTAGAAGGGGTATGCGTGCTTATCTGAAAAACTAAACTTACTGAATTCTTTCAATACATTAATGCAATGCAACAATTTTTTTCTTTGAAGTTAAATGTTGTTTGTTGTTACTAACGGCACTTGCCATAGACAAGCGCGTTGAGGACCGTCAGAGATTTTAAGCCGAATAAGCGTCTCCCGTTTTTGAAGTAGTGCCAACTAGGGCCAAGAGTACGACTTAGCTACTCATTCATCACATTCGCTTGCACAGTTCCCTTTTATAGGGGATGGAACTTCCACACACCTCACAGATAGTATACAATAGAACATCATTCCCTAACAGGGGTTCGAACCCACGAGGAAGACGTGCTACCTCTGTGCCAAGAGGCCGGCTTTCTTTATCAGTTTCAGTTGTAAGACTTTCAGTAAAGTAGCTTAAGTTTTGACTGAATACTATTATAGAATATTTTATGTGAATAGAACACTGGATAGAACATACGCGCGCATGTCTGTACATTGATTGATGCATCAGCGGATTTAAGCTGAAATAAGCGTCTCTTGTTTTTGAATTCGCCCCAACTAGGTTCAATAGTACGACTTTAGCTACAAACTCATCATATTCGCTTGCACCACCTCTTTTTATAAGGGGACAGATTCACTCGCCTCACAGAGAGTACAGAGAAGACAAATCATGTAATGATCTAGACTCGAACCCGGGACGCCTAAATCACAAGGAAGACTCGCCAAACTATCTCTATGCCAAAATGCCGGCGAATTTAAATGTAATTTATATTAGTAAGATTCGTTCACATAATGATTTTGAAAATATTTATCAAACAAGGCCATAAGTTGATAATTAGTTTGAACTAGTAATTGTAAATGTTACAATATATAGGAAACTCAATTAAAAGGGAACTGGAATTATAAAAATAGTTTTAGTATCTAAAGACATGACTAAGAGGATATCTAAAACTTTCAGGATCTTAATTTCTAGTTCTCGAACAGAAGATTCTGCAGATTTTAGGTTTATGAAATTCTCCAACAAATTACTCTGTGTAAATCGTGAAACCAGCACATTTTTTAATTGGTTTGTGTAAAGTAATTCAAATTACTCTGCTTTGATCGATTTTTTTTATTTCTTGATGTCTATTATTATTATGTGAGTCACTTATATTTTGTTTTTTAAATGGACCATAAATTAAAGAGTGAAACAGCAATCAACATGAAAAATTTATTGAACTGGTAATGTATTCAAACTCTGAATTATTTATCTGTGCAATCGCAATTTTGAACAAAGCAATGATAAAATTTATATTAAGTTCCCTGTCGCGACTCCATAAAGATTTGCTCCTTCGAAATCTGATCAGAGAATAAGTTACACCCACGTGCACAACCAAAATGAAAACAAGCAGCCCACACGGAAAATCACAACACAGGTGCCTCCATAATTTCTGGAGCAAGTTTAAAAGACATTACAACTGGATTTGAAGCTGAATATATCACACTTCATTTCTGAAGAAAGCTTAAGTTACAACATCAAGAATAAATTTCATATAATTTGTCTCACTTCATCGGGATTGCATCTATGCAAACTGACAACGATGCTCATGGCATTTCGTATATTTTATTTATGCTTCTAATTATATTCAACATTAGGTGCTACAAAATAAGGAGTTGTGTTTCCCATTATAATTAAGGTAGTGTGAAGATTTTATTCCTTCGTCCGCTACTTTTTTCAATCTAGTTTGAGCAGCATATCTGTTTGAAAATATACGACTAGTTTGAAAACATGATTTTAAATAAATGGGTGATTTTTTTGGCTATTTCCAAATTTAGTACGTTTTTGTTTCCAATGTCTCTATGTTCAATTAGAAATCAATTTACAGCAAACTATTGATATGTTAAGCATGCTTATTTATAACCATTTAAAAACATTAAATGTATTTTTTAAGGAACGAGTGTTTTCGTAATTCTACTAAATGAGTTTCTTTATATCTTAAAAAAATAAATATATCTGATTGAAATTTATAATTAGTGTTTGTTAGTTATCAAGTATGTAATGAACTAGTGATTTAATGTGTATTACTTTAGAAGTAGATTCATGATAGTTTAATATAAATATTTTGAAAAGTTCAAATTTCATAGATAATTTCTTATATTACTCGCAATTTTTTTTCTTGATTATAATTATTAGATAATAGTTAGTTACATTCTAAGATATGTTTTACATGTAATATTAAAAAATTAAAGAAAAACTGTGTATTTCTTTTCTCTAGAATAATCATAGTTTTTATATATAAATACTAAAATTTACATAAAAAATACTTTTTTCAAAAGCTATAAAAACATTTAAATAATTTTTTTATTCATCATTTCATACTTTTATTAGTAAGAAAAACAACCTATGAACATTAAAATATTTGTTAGTGTAAAATATTTCACACAGAGTATTTCTATTTTTCCGAAAGGATTCATTTTTATAAATTAATATACTTATACAAGTCTTAAATTTCTAACATTTTGAAAGTATTTCATTGGCAATAATTCGCTGTTAAGTCTTTCAAGTATTCATTTTGCGTTTGTCATCTCTGTTCCATCAAACCATTATTTACTCCATATTGCATTAAAGTATTCTGAATTACTCCATTAAAGTATTCTAAATATTAGAATCATGCAAAGGCTTTATTCCGACATTTACTCCGTATTCAGTCTTATGTGAATACCAACATTATTTTAAGAATAAGCACTTTTCATTATTCAAAATATTCCTCTTATT
>JAOUZG010019144.1:7647903-7674086 GCA_026289955.1 Argiope argentata
TGTACTACTTTAGTAATGAAGATTTTTTATTAAAGAGGGTAAAATATTAAATTAAATTAAATATCTAAAATTCCTTAAGATAAAAATAATAAATTTCTAAAATTCCTTAAATAAAAAAATAATAATTAAATTTCTAAAATTCCTTAAGATAAAAATAATAAATTTCTAAAATTCCTTAAATAAAGAAATAATAATTAAATTTCTAAAATTCCTTAAATAAAAATAATTAATTAAATTTCTAAAATTCCTTAAATAAAAATAATTAATTAAATTTCTAAAATTCCTTAAAATAAAAAACAAATTAAATTTTTATTAATTAAATTTAAATTTAATTAATAAAATTTAAGTTATAAATAAAATAATTAAACTGAATTTAAATTATAAATACAATAATTAGATTGAATTTAAATTATAAAATAAAATAATTAAATTGAATTTAAATTATAAAATAAAATAATTAGATTGAATTTAAATGATAAATAAAATAACAAGATTGAATTTAAATTATAAATAAAATAATTCAATTGAATTAAAACTATAAAATTTATTTAATTGGAATAATTTTAATTATAACTTAATTAATTACATTTTAAATTTAATTACTAAAAACAAATAAAATTAATTAATTAATTAAATTTCTAAATGCATTAAAATAAAATTTCTATTCGATTTGGGGGGCCCAGTTATGTAGGGGACCGGGGCAACTGCCCCGTATGCGCCTGTCTTAGTCATGCCCTGGTAGAACATTCTCATCAAATGTTTGAAATTAAAAGGTATTATTATTTTCTGAACCTAAAGACTTTGTAGGATGTGATGACTTATATCCTACAAATTCTGTATTTGTTATGATGAACTTGGCTAATCCAATGATGCCTTCTTCTGAAATCATAAAGGGTTTATGGTTGGGCGTATTTTATGATTTTCAGCCATGATCAGATAATAAGAACAGTAACCAAGTCCTACTACATCTTCAGACTTACCAAAACGGTGAAAGATTGTTTTATCATCTATCTTATTTAAAGAGCAATAAAACTTATACTTGGGATAAATTTCCGTAAAATCGAAGACATCAAATACAAAACATTCAAGTGCTAAAGTCGAAGCTCTGAATCCTCAACATTATTGCTCCGATATTGCATGGCATTTCGAATACCGAGAAATACGGCAAAAATATCATAGAAAATCCTTTGCTAATAGAGCTGCCATAATACTCCCACGGCTCTTGATCTTAAAGGATTAATGTGGCCAGCAGGATATCAATTATTGAAATAAACTAAATAAAAACAGCTATTAAAGACACAAGTTTATTAGTATACTAGTAAAAGGAAAGGTTTTAAAATCATTTTTGGATTTTTTTATTCATCATTTATAAAAATATTAGAAAAAGGCTTGAAATAACTTTTCTTTTCCAAATTCATTACTTGTTGGTATCACTGATAAAAATAAAATCTAACCCATTTAAAAAACTAAATGATGACTAAGTTTTAAAATTTTTAAAGTGGTATATTGTTGAAGAAAATTCAAAAGGGCACTAGAATTTGCAAGTAAAAAAATGGATTAAAAAATTCTATCTTGCAAACATGAAACAAGTTAAGAAGACAAGATGACTTGATTCAACTTAAAATTCGTCTTAATCGACGAATTTTTGGGTAAAGAGTTTTAGAATTTTTGTGTGAGGATCTCGTGAAGGGAAATCTGACACAGGGAGAAGAAGCTTCTCACCTTGACACACACACACACACACACACACACACACACACACACACATATATATATATATATATACGAACGAAGAATGGAAAGAAGAAAAATCCGGTTAGTTAAATTTTTACAATCAGATGTTATTATTGACAATTCGATGTTATGTTATTAATAGTGAATCAATTTGAGCCTAATATAAATATCAGTAACAACAGAATATTGACATTTCTGATCATAACAATGTCATAAACATCTTAAGATGAGTTGACAATATATTAATATTATATTTTGCTCCTGAAAACATAATATTGGAAAGATATTACTGATATTTTCTACACTGTGCTGTCGCTAGAAGAAAATCTTATTATAATATATAAATAGATGCCAAGATGCCCTTCGTGAAATTATGGCGACGGATTTTGAATGACTTAGGTACCAAAAATGAAGGTACTAAGTGTACAAGACTTCTTCTGCTATCTCTATTGAAAGCCGATAACTATAGTTCCTTCAGAATATTTGAAATCCTTTTTGGAGACTATATAAGCGGGGGTGTACATATAAGTATCATATATCTCTTCGAAATGTTAATTTCAAAATGAACTATGTTGGTTTTTGTAGTGGGTAGTTTCCTATTTAGCAATTTGCTATTCACTTGTATTGTTGGTGTCTAAAAGTGGTATTTTTTATTGAGCCTGATAAACAGAATTGAAAAGTATTCGAATTTTTTAATTGTAGGTAAAGAAACAAAACCAATGGTTGTAAAATTATTTTGCGGAATAATATGCTAGTAGATCTTTGTTCCTATATTATGATGCAATCTGTAGAAATTCCGACATGTAAAATTCGCTAAACATATTTTTCATCTATGCACCGAAATCAAATAAAAAAATAATTAATGTTAATTCTAAGATATTGTCTAGAATTCATACACATAAGGTAAAAAAATTCTATTCATTATTTTTTTAAAAAAAATTCTTATATCATCTAGTTCTCTCTTCTTTTTTTGTTCTTTATATTAATTATTATCACACTTCTATATATTTTTCTCTTTCTTTAAGGGCCTTTTTTCTTCATATTTATCAATATTTGCTTTTATAAAAATTTGTATATTATTCGTATACTGTTCCATATCTCGCTAAGAAAGAAGTACAAAGTTTATTATTTTGAGAACTGAAAATTCGGTTTTGAATTTCACGTTGAATTTCGTATTCAGTAATTATTTATGTTTGTCCGTTTGTTTGTGTTTGTATTCATATATTTGTTTATTTATATATTTTAAAATTTGTTGTATGTATCTTTCGCGCTCTCTATATTTTTCTGTTTAATCTCTTATCTACTCTTGTTTCGCTTTTCACTATCTTTCAGCTTTTGTTAAACAACCACATTCCATATTTATTTACTGTTAAGGCATCTTTTTGTATTTATTAGAATTTTTTACTATACTTTCTTTTGTAAGCTACTTGTTGACATTAATGGAACCTGATGATATTTTATGTTTACATATAAATAAATAAATCACTAACATAACCAAATAGGAATTTCTAAAAATATAGGAATTATTTTAAATTGAAGAAAATAAAAATAAATCCTTATTTTGAAAGAAATAAAATATTTTCTCATAATATATATATCATCACGTAAAGACTACACAGTAGGATGTTTTATAATCAAATCTTTGCATTTTATACTGACATTGGAGAACAATTCTAAAAACAATGGCATATAGTTATTTATCTTTTTTCCGTTACATAAATTTCATATTCTGAGTACCACCTTCCACTTTATCATTCTGTTCATCTGTTCTGCTGTTTTCTTTCCTAGAGTTTATTCAATTCTCTCATGGTTATGAAAAGACAACAACAACAAAAAAAAAAAGGAATAGTCACTTCAAAACATTCTTGCACACTATGCAATAAACTTCTCCTGCCAGGGAAAGCTCTAAGTGGCACTAGCTTAAAGTAATTACAAACGATTAACTTTAGGCATGAAATTAGCATTTTTACTGTATCTGTCATGTCCTTTTAGGCTAATTTTTTTGGAGATTAATCCCTGACAGGCATTAATAGTGTTCTAAAATAGAATCTTTGTGTTAGACAAGTTTTTCTCGACTGCTTGAAAACAGAAATTTGACTCAAAACTGCACTTGTAATTACAAAATCCCATGCCATAGTTGATATATTGGACAAGTCATTGCGTTTTTGAATTTTCATGTTTGCATGCATTTGAAAGTATAGACATATTGACAGTCAGCCTTTTTTGCTTATGGTTCAAACTTTTACAGATAATTACATTATAGATATTGTATCTGCGGACCGAATCGTATCTGTTTATATTCCTTCGTTTTGTAACCATTGTGTTAACATATATTCAAATGTCGTGACAGATGGAACATATTTTACTCGGATTTAGATAAAATTTGACAAATTTGGAATAAAGACTGTACCAAATGTAAACCATTTAGTTCAATGCATTTTTGAATTTTCTTTGTTGTTTTTTCACAAATTGTTTTTTTTTTCACAATTTTTTTTCCCAAAAATGTGTTTTTTGTACTCATGTAGATAAAAAACGTAAGGATTCTTAAAAATTTTGATTTTGAATTTTTTTTGTATTCTACTATATTTATTCTATACTTCGTATGCGATAAAATAAATAAAAAAGAATTATCTACATCCAATGTAACCTGCATATCCTTTTTACAATCTCACCATCCAATTAATTATTCCATAAATTTAAATTTTGTTTTAAAAATTTCATTGTATTAATACTAGCCATTTTGCTGGCCAACTAGATCATCGAAAATATCGTCATCTACGTTGAGAAATTTTTGATTCAGAAGTAAACATTCAGTTCAATATTTCCTAAAAACATTTTAGGTATCATTTGTGATAAAATTACAATTCAACTATGCGCAACATACTTAAATTGTGAAATATTATTTAAAAAGTGTTACTGCTAATTATCCTACTGGATTTATCATAGTCACATCACACTTTTATTAACAGTGACATTTACCAAGAGCTACTTGCAAAATTTTATAATTTCTTTTCTTTAATTCTGACTCTATTTTTGATGTAATTATTTTGTTATTAATTTTTAAATAATATTATTTTCTCCTTTTTAGCTACAAAGCTACTCATTTTTTTTTGCAACATAAAAACATTATTTTTATAACAGAACAATTGATAATTTGTGTATATGATCAGGATAAACGGATTAATCTATTAAAAAAATCTTTTTGAAAAAAAGCGTTAATTTATAAAATTCCAGAGTTTTGATGAAAATATACATAATTTTTTATTTTTAGTTCTCAGGTGTATTTTGTATTTTATTTTTATTTAAAGAGAAGAAAGAATCCCTTTTAATCTAGGTATTTTCATTAAACAGCAAGTTTTCAGATTTCTTAGTATGAATCTGATCAACTTCAAAACGTCTATGCTTAAAACGTTTTAAATCGTTAAGGATACTGATTAATTATCATTACATTGATAAGGATGAATTCTAATTTTCTAATAAACTGAAATGTCCTTTGGCATCTATCAAAACATCAGGAATAGTGAAGTGAAAAAAAAAGTTACTTTTTTAAAAAGTTTTCCCTTTCAGTGGAGAGACGTTATAATCTTACAAAAGACAATAATTTAAAAACAGCGAAAGTAGCATTTCATCATTCTATATTAGAGTATATTTCTTATAAAAAAGTAATCCCGGAAAATATTCCTTATCTCCAACTAAAAGTTTCATTTAGAACATGCGAATTTACAAATAATCTTAAATAAAATCGCTTTGTTTATTTATTTGAGTTTTTCAAACAGTTAACCGCTTAGTTTACAATGAAATAATTTCAGGAATATTATTAATAATTTATATTCTGTAATTCTTGGGTAAATTGCGTAAAAATAGTCTCATAAACTTGATTCGAAAACAAACTGAAATCTATGTCCAACAACTTCTCAAAGGCAGCCGAAAATTGTGGAAAAAAAAAACCCAACTTGCCCGAAATCATCATGCCCAGTGACCATATCGGAAATCGCGCGTCAGTCGAAGCGAACTTAAGTTGGAGAGTTAACCTCAACTGGTCTCTCTACCTGGGCCTATTTGCCGCTAGGGGGCGACCTACTTTTGGACCTCGGTCTAATGAAAGTAAGGTAGTCAGATGGACCCTATGCACAAGTACAGGTGTGACCGTTCCTACCGGTGTGTGCCTGAGCGCGTGGACAGTGGTCTGTCTCCGTCCCACACGCATTATGTGTGGGAGTATACTCCGTAATGACACGTGAGGAAACTGGAGTTGTAGACCTCTTAGTTGACTAGACAACAAGTTTGTAAATAAGAAAGGATTATTGGATTTTTTCGCTCCTTTTACATACCATTTGTTGAAAATGAAACCCATGCCGCTTTGCGGGGGTGGGATTCGTTGAGGTACAGTAGTGTACCCCGTGGGATTGCTTCGTGTATGTTTTGAAAGGGATGACCACAAGCGGTATCGAGTGCACATCTATAACCCCCCTGCTTATGAACACTGGAGTAACGTCAAAGCAGGACATGATGACCACGGATATGGCTGAGTTTCAAGATGTGAGTACATTTTTGATTTTAATTTATAGCAGTTGTGATTTTAAAACATAAACTTATTGTAAATTTGTTGATTTACTTTGCATTCATGCTATGTATTAGATGTTATTAGCGATGAAAGAGACAAAAAACTTTGAAAAATATAATCAAAGATAAATATTAGCATTAAATATAATATATTCATAAAAATTATTAAACTTGAGGAATGTGAAGGATTTTGATCTGATATGATTCGTGGATATCTATTTATATCTATTAAGGATAGATTCCTGGATATCTAGAATTATTTCAGGAACTATTTAAGATCTTATAAAACATAAAATATTTCTTCAGAATTCATTATTATTATAATTATAAATTATATAATAAAATAATTATTTAAAATAAATATTTATAAAGCTGAAAAAGAATAATCAATTATCTTGTTTGGTAAACTATTTTAACACAGCTGGCCGAAATTTTTTTAATACTGTATTTATTAAAAATCCCTCTTTATTCAAAAATAAAATGTTTTTTAAGTTTATCTTTCGATCATCTATTTATTTTCATGATTTTGATTTATATAGAAGTTTTATTGTTGATAATTTTTCTTTACTTTGTATCAATATTTTTTTTTTCCCATTTAACATTTATTTCAATATAAAATTTTTCAACGAACAATTTTCTTATGAAATTTAACTAGTTATTGAAACTAAATTTATGTTGAGTTAAATATTTTTAACAGCTATCACTTTTTCCTAAATCTATAATCTCCGTCTTATATTGTTTAGTTGGATTTTAAAACGGAATCCTATTTTTTCAGTTAATAGATTTAAGCTTTTTAGTTAATGATAGCTTTAAAATATAGTTTGAAAAAAAAATGAAACATTAACATTACCTATCCATCCTAGACTTTCTTAATTGGTCATTTTTCGTTTTATAATCAGAGAATTATTAGATTGAATTTGCTGAATCGAACATATCGAGTGTGTGAAAAAAAAATAGAAAAATAATTTTCTATTAACATTGTTTATAAATATTCAGAATATTTTCGATGGAGAATTTTCGGATGCGTTTATTTGAAATTCCTGTTGTTTAATTTACATCGGTATTTTAAATTATATTCATAAAGTCAACTTTTATTCCGCACTTTATAGGGAAATATTATTATTTGCTTTGCAATGTAAATTGATCCAAAATATCTCTCCACGTAAATTCATGAATTTGATTATTTACATTTTTGAAATGAGGGAAATGCTATATTTTAAGAAAATTTTATTTGCTTTGTAATGTAAATTAACCCAAAATATCTCTCAATGTAAATTCATGAATTCGAATCTTTGCATTTTTTAAATGACGGAAATGTTATATTTTAAAAGAAGTGTTTGTTTGAACTTAAACCCCTATCCCTTAAATATCTTTTAAATAAACTAAGCAATCACCCCATTTTGGGGTAAAAACATTTTTTTGAAATATTTACAGCTTCAAACATCATACATATATTCATAACTAAATCTTTTCTTAAGGATGTGTATTAATAAATCTTTTTTCGTACTCATGTTAAAAATTAATATAAATGTTAACAACCTACGCAAAAATTTCACGACAAGAAAAAAGAGTAAATTGTTCTTAAATGTTTTTAACCAATAAAAAAAAAGTGAACTATCAAATAAATTTTATCTTATGAACTTATCTCATCTTTTTTTTTATTCTTATCTTTACAATAAGGAATAAAAATGAATATTTTTGGTATAAATTTTCCTTTACCAATTCCTATTTTTACAAATTTTTGTTCATAAAAACTCCCTTTCTTCTTTAATTACACATATTCGAACTCCAAATAGACGGATAATCCTTCTAATGCCTGCACACAGCATTCAAAAGTAGCTATAAAAACTGGCAATCAAATAAATAAACAAAAGGCACGAACTGACATAACGCGACCATCATTTCCTGATCAAGAACAAAGGGACAAAACGCATGCCGTAAGCGCGCCGTTACTTAGCCGGCACAGCGTCGACACGATTACCGTCAGAGCAGGGACTACAAAAATAGATCGCACTACGGACACAATCGCTGGCCATTTCCCTATTGTTATCCATTTCTAATCTAAATTTCAAACCTACATCTTGGAAGGCAGGCGCCCAATTTTGTTTATCATTGATCTTGAGTTTATAATTTTCCTTTTCTTTTCTTCTCAGTTTTTTTTTAAGATAATGATTTACTTTTATTATTATTATTTTTATTATTATTATTATGTGTTTATTTTTCGGGGTTATTTTTAAGAAAAAGGTCTTAAAGTTATGACGGAAAAACTTCAGTTGTATTCTGGGAAAACTGATCTAAATGTTATAAAAATGATTAAAAAAAATTTTTTTTGACAAGCATTGTATAGAAGATTATGTGTTAGATTTGACGATTTGTTTCCTTTAAGATTTTAAAATTCAATTAACACACTTATTTGTTTACGTGAGCTTCTTTTGAAAAACTATATCGATACAAATTTTCTTTTTTGGCTTGCTCTATAAATATTTTTGGTGATGAAGAGATAAAAAAAATTAAATTCTTCATGTTTAATTTGAGAATAATTTTCCGGGCTATTTATTAGATTTTAGCCAAACAAATAATTTAAATTTGAATAAATAAAAAATGAAGCTTTAATCGAATCAAAGAAACATGTTTATTCCCTCTCAAATATTTCAAAAGCCTCAAAATAACATGAAAAAGCAAATATAACAATTTTTTAAACTTATTTCTTAGATTCTAAGGTTAGTTGGAAAATATGTGTAAAAGAAATAAAACAAGACTTGACAGTTATTTTAATATCTTTAGTTCTTTTATTTAGATTTGCTTCAGCGAACTTTTCAGTATATTTTTGTTTATATTTGCGATTGAGGAAGAGAACGATAACTTTAATAACTGTTTTAAATTTTGAATGCTACTTTTCTCCATTGAAATTCTAAATATTTTAAATAGTGTATGCATTTAAAGCATATTATATAAATGTCAGAAAATATTACACAAAAAGAAATGTTGAAAATAATTTAAAATAAACAGTCTTAGACAAATGGATTAACATTTCATAAGTTCTCTCCTGATTTTGATTTTTATATTGTGAAGCATTTAGTCGGACAATCATAAGATATTATTAATCATATGTTTTTATTATAAACTATAGTTAGATTTTATTTCTCTAACACATAATTCTTAATAATATTCTTATTCAAGGTATTTTAAATGAAACCATTCAGCAAGTTTATTCAATCATAATTATCAAATTTACCAACTATTATTGCTGAGTTACGATTACTTCGATTTAAATATTATTCTATTTTTCAATAATATTCAAATCAAAGATATATATTAAACATTTAGAAATTACAATTGTATTTATAGTTTAAAAACAAATAAAGCCAAGGACATATTTATATATCCTTAGTAATATTCAACTTTTAAATAGTTAAAACATTTTAACGCTCATTTTCTTGAAGTAAAATTATTTAAGCAAAAATCAAAATATTAAGTTTTGGTTGATGAATTGGCTTTCATTTCCTAATATATAACTGAAGTTTTTTCTGTTAAATCAGTTTAACAAGAAAATGTTACGCTGCGTTAGTTTAATAAATACGTAACTGCATTTTTTAATTTCGTTCAAAAGTTTTATTTGGTTTTTTAAACAATAATTCTTTATTTTATTAGGTAATAATACTTTTCCGTCCTCCATCAATTACTCAAAAAGCCTCTTCTAATATATGCCTTTTTGGTAAAAGTGAAACATGAAAAATACCTCATATAGTAATTCTGCGGTATTTTTTTCAATTAAAAACTACAAAAATAGAGTGATAAATTCTCTCATCTAATGGGAACAAAAAAAATTATTTTATTTTATTAATTCAATTTATAAAAAATAAAACACTCAATGTGTGCGCGTGTGTGCGTGTGCGTGTGTGCGTGCGCGGGCGTATGGTGTGTGTATTGGTATTTAGAGAATGAGATAGTGATCCGATATGCTTTTATTTATATAAGGAGCCGTTAGTAAATGATATGTTTGCGAAAACACAGTGGAGTTTATAGAAATGAAATTGTTAATTTAGTTAAATGAAGTTTATACACGTTTGATAGCTAATTTATTTAAAGACGTTATAGAAGCTAAAGTTTATGCTGCTAATTTTTTGATGAATTGTTTATTGTTTCATCACTTTTTTTAAAATTGTTTATTGAAACTAAATAGTATCTAAGTTAAAAGAGCAAAGGTTCTGTCAATGACAAAAACATAAATTTTGATATTTAATTTGGGCTGCTATCAAATATTTTGCTTATTAATAATTTAATACAAGATTAAATTCGATAAAACCTAAAAGGAATATTCAATATTCAGCAAATCAATAAAGAATATTTTTCAAATTACGGAAAGGTTAACAGAAATTACTTTTAAAGAAGATTCTTCTTCCTCCACTCAAATGTTCAAGAATAATATTCAAATTAGTTTTGTAAAGCAGATTTTTGAAATTCATAAATCACTTCGATAATTTTTCTATTGAATTTATTTCTCACATTTCTTAACTAAAAACCATTTCTTTTACAACGATGTGAGTTTTTTGAAGAAAAAAATAATAAATGTCTGTTACAAAATTCCTTCCAGTTTTGCGTATAACATCAGTTCCAAAACAGAGATGTAACAGATAACTTTTTTCTTCTTTTGTGACAAGCTGTTGTTAGGGGTTGCAGAGTGCAAGTAAATCATTGATAACTCTTTGAGATTGTTTTGACTTTTTTGATCCCGACCTTTTTGACTGGAAATTATGACTCCGATTATTTTAAGATAAGAATCCCGTCGTGATCACGTTTCGAACGCACCAGAAGATCATCTTTTTTATGACTCTGGAAAGTTATTTAGTTTTTTTAAAGGATTTATCGATAGTTTTCCATAAAGATTTCTTGTTTGAATTATTACATGCTGATATCTCGACATTGTATCTTTGAAACCGAAATGTTCTCGTGCATATAACACTTCATAAACAAAAAGGAACTGATTTATTTTCGCTTCTTGTTTTGCTTATTTCTGGATAGTTTCACATTTTAGAAGAGATCACGAGAACTGATCTGTAGAGAAAATTATAATTATCTCATATATTTCTTTTTAAAAATTCTTCGGTGGTTTTGTAATTCTTTTTTATACATTTTTACGTGTTATATGTTTATAACAAAACTCTAACAGGTTAAACAGTTCAGATTTGTATAAACAAAACAGCGCATAATTCTTAAAGTTCTTTAAATTTATGGACATGATTGTATTATGAAGATCTACGTTTTCAAAGCTAATTAAGCTCAAAATCTTTTGGAATATGGAAATAAGAATGTCAGGAAAAATAAAGCTTTTTAAGATTTCATAAATTTAAGAAAATAATTGTTGGGAGTAAGAATAATTGTTGGAGAAAATAATTGTTGGGATAAGTGTAATAGCGACTGTAACTGTTTTAATATTTTATATTTTAATTAAAATGTATTAAAATTAAATTAAAGTAGAATTTTAAAGGTTAAATGTTTAATGAAAATTTCGAATGAAAATAAAAATCAACTGTAAATAATCATAAAATTTTAGTAAAAAGAATACAAATTGTTGAAAATAATGAACAGATAGTTTTTTAATGTTGCATAAGATAATAAAAAAATTTCGAGTTCTCCATTGAGTAATTTTAACAAATTAACAATGAAATAATTCTTCGCCTTTAAGGGATAAATATCTTATTGCCTGAAAACATCAGATATATCATTCTAAAGTTAATTTCTCATTCAATTTATTTGAAGTTAAATATTTAGTTTAATTCTATTAACGTTATAAATAAATGCCAAAATGATGAACGATTTACAAAAAAAATGAATTGATTAATTTATGATTTTATAAATAAATTAGCTCTAGTTATAGGAAGGTTTAAATAATTTTATATCAATAATGGCTGAATAAATTTGGATTAAGAATTATTGGTTAAATATTAAGAAAAAATATTAACATAAATAATCGATCATCATAATTATCATTAATGATATATATATGATCCCTCAAAGGTTTAATGCAGAAAATGTTGTTTTGTTTATTCACTTATTTATTTGAATTTGCATGTTAATTAGATGTGGTTATTTCTCCATTACCTTCAAATGATATTCATGAGAAAGTAAAATTGAGGTGGACCTAACCAAGTCATACATCAATAGTCTATTTGTCAAGTTCCTTCATGTTCTACTGACCTGAAAATACCGCAAGCTGATTGGACAGAGCAAATTACAAAAGCTGTCTTATGATTCGTAGCTTAATAAAACCTATTTTGACAAAGAATTGCGTATATGCAATCATTAACTCAAAATATATGCATTTTATGATTTTTGTTAATAATTTTATTAAGGACCAAGAATTTTAATTTATATTAAACTTTAATTATCTTATTATATTTTTGTGATAAAAAAGGGCACTCCCTTCCATTTTTCACACCCATCCATTTTCAATTTAATAATGAGTTTTTGTAATATAATTTTATCACCATTTATAAAATTATTCCAAGAATTATAGTCTTATCAATTACTTTTTTAAATAGTAATTGAAAGCATCATAGTCTTATCAGTTACTTTTTCAAATAGAAATTAGGAGCATCGTAGTCTTATCAATTACTCTTTTAAAAGGCCAACTAATATCATATATTTACTCCAAAATTTATTTTATTATTCCATTCTTGTGAGTTTTTTAATCCTCTTCTAAAATTAGCTGTAAAATAATTGCAATAAATTTTAAATATTAATAAATATTTTAAAAGACATTTTTTGAGCAATAGTTTTGCTATACAGGTATAGTAAGAATGCTATCTCAATATAATAAAACTATGCAATTACCTATACAATATAAATGAAATAGAAAATATTTTTAAATTAGAATCTCTAAATAAAGGCTTCCAATGACTCCAAAAAAAGGGGGGGGGGGGCTTTTATAGACTTGAAATTCTTTTGTTGTTACTTCCATATTTTGTATTGTTAAAAAATGTTTTTAATGTAAATACATTAAATATTAATTTATAATATTTCTATTATGCTTAAATAGCGGAAAACAAATTTTCTTACTTTAATATCAGTAATACAAATTTGTATATTATTTTATTTTAGAATACTTAATTTTTTCTAGAATTAAATTTTTTAAGATATTTTTTATAACAGAGCCATGAATTTTGTAAAAACCTGTTAAAATGTTGATAGCATTTTTGCCATTAATTTAAATATTTAGAAATAAACTAGCCATCAAGTATTCCATGATTTAATTCGCAGTTCTTAAACTCAAATTTTCACAACTCAATTACATTCAAAATCTTACCAATATCTTTCATCAAATCTTTTTAAAGTATATTGTTTTAAGTAAATATAAGAGTAGCCGATTTTTCTCTTGTGTACTATTCTGCGAACAATATTACATAGTAACGAAATGTCTTCGATTTTACAAATTTATTTCAGAATTTTTTGTGTAATTTTTTAAGCAATAAATATAATTTAATACAGCATTTTTACTGTCTGTTGTTTGTTGTAATTTTCATGAAGGATACACTCAAAAAAATTTATAATTATGCTGAAAATGTCAAAGGAAATCAGTTTCATTATAAGTAGATAGTAAAAACTTATTTTTAAAATAATTTTTTTGTATCTGTTTGTTGTATATCTGATCCAATTTTTTTCTTACATTTTTTATAAAAGAATAATTAATAAGCCAATGGTACTCCATTTAACTGTGATTTTCATTGACGCACTTATTTCATTCTCTTTTATCTCAGGAACTAATTAGCACCATTTTATAGCCTTCAAAATAATTAAAATGTATAAATGTCTTTATTTTTTTACAGAACTGCTACTATGCATTTATACTTTTTGTTCAATCTAAGCATAATGGCTAATAAGATTTGCCGAATGGCTACTCCTTCAGTTAAATAATAGTAGCTACCTTTGACGATCAGCTTGCTCCTCTAAATTATTGACTTTTTAGACAATTAAACTGTTAATACGGAAAACAATTTTAAAATTTCAGTTATTATTTTGATTAATTTAATCAATATACAAAAAATTGTTGTGAGTTCAAATTAAAAATGTATAGTCTAAATGTATAGTTTATAAAAGCTGAAGCAGAAATCGCACTTCAGAATTAATGTCCAAGAAAGAAAATTTTATTTTATTTAAAGAAGAATCTTAATTTTAACACTGATAAAAGCAAGTGATTGAATATTTCAAGGGATATTGAATTTCATAACATTAAAAACATCGTAACATAGCGAATTAAATGTGAAGAGTTTTTTAAAAATGAAGGAAAAAAAACTATACAGAATGGAAATCGATATCATTAAAGGAATATTGTTTAAAGATAATGCAAAATCTTTTTATGAAATTAATAGTTTTGGAATACATTGACATCCGTTTCCATAAGCAAAGGATAGCGTGAATTTATCCAGTGACAAATGAATTTATTTTTGCCCGCGATTATACTTTCTGATTAAAGTTTGTTTCTTAATTTCTGTTACATCATCGGACTTATTGAAATGTTTGAAACAGTCAGTAGCATTTATAATACAATAATTTTATTTAATAAGCAAAGTCTTGAATTAAACGCAACGGTAAAAGGGTTAAATAAAGCAGTTTGAAACTTTCGAATATCTATATATTACATCCGGTGCCACGTACACTGTGCGTTATATATAGTAACTAATTTCATGTATTTTAATCAACGACATCTATTGGTAAAAATGGGAAATATCTATATAAACGGTTTTTGAGTTTTACCGATTTGCAATTCGTTAAATCTTCCATTTAGCACAATTGAGTTATTCGGGGTATAGAACCATAATCACGGAACTATCCAAATTGCATTTTCGACTCTCAATACTTTTTTTTGTTTGATTTGAAAAAATCTGCTTCCGTAGCCCAACAGGCATTTGTAGTAATTTATGGTTATGCCGCTTCGTAATTTAATAATTGTTAGATTTAGTTTTACCGATTTAAGAGTGGTTACTTTGATCTTCGTCCAAAGAACGGCCTTTAAGAACTAAAAAAGAATCGAATACAATCATTACCAATACTTATAGATCGGAAAAAGGGAAAATTTGTAGAAAATGATGGAGTGTATTTTAAATGATATATATAGTTCCAATTTTTCTCGATAAATACCTTTTTAAAGTGAAAAAATGATCAAAATAATTTTAATTTCCTAATATATAAATAGATGCTCGGTTAAAAGTAGTTAAAATTCGTTTCTCTTATCATTTAATTTTATTCGTTAAAACAATAACGTTTCATACAAGCATTCGAATAATCAAAACCTAAATGTTATCTTTTAACGTTCTAATTTATAAAAAAAAAGAATAAATTTGGAAAAAGTTTCGCATTCGCTCAATTTCATTCAATTTCAGTAATTAATCCGTTTTATTATTAAGGCATAATTTATTAATGAGTTCAAAATGAATTCTTTTAAAATGAAAATTAGAGATTCCAATAAATGATGTTTTGAACAGTCTGAATCGCTAGTTTCCTGGTTTTCAAAAAAATTTAAATATAGCATGCGTATTACGCATCGTACGATAAAACAAGTTTGGTTGGAACGAGACATATTTCTAATATTTCATTTCCGGGTAGGAAAAAGCTATCGAAAAATAGGTTTTACAATATCAAATGGCAAAATAAAAATGATTGAATATAGGAAAAAATTTCATAAGAATTTCTAATTCAAAAAAAGAATGCATTTCTAGTGTAATATTACGAAAATAATCAAACATTCAAATTTAAATTAATACTATTAAAACGGAATCGCAATAAATTAAATTTAAAACTTCAAGATGTTTTATATATATAATTCTACTAAATGCGAAGAAAAATGCAATGTTGGGTCAATAAATGTTGATGAATATTCAGTTTACGTCAGTTATTTTCTTTAATTATTTATTGTTGTTAGATTTCTGAATTACGAGCACCAATTTTTTTCCTAAATATGATATATCGATCGAGACAGTATAATCTATAAAGTAGAATTTTATTAAATGTATGAAAAAGGCGAAGCTCTGTTCGTTAAAAATTTATGAATATTCATTTCTTTTTTTGATGTCATTACATGCCTTTCGGTATTTCTTTCTTTCAAAATAAAATTTAAAAATACTGACATAGATTTTTAAAAATAAATGATGTATTTCATACATCAATAACACAATGGTCTAATTAACATATAATAGTTTTATTGTTTAAAAAAAGGCATTTGTGTATATAATTAAATAAAACTAAAACTAAACATAACATCCATAATACTATTTGATTGCAGATACATTAAAAAACAATTTAAAGTCCATCCTGAAAAAAAAAAAAATCCAAGAAAATGCCCTATTCCTACAGCGAAATAAGGAAGTTTTTTTTTTTTAATAAAGTCGGATCTTAGTGGTGGAATATTTTTAAAGAATTATTACTGCAGGCTTTTTTTAAAATATTAATTTCCTTTTTTAGAGCTTGAATTTAATGGCTAAAATCCTGAAATCATTTGTTTAAAATGAAACACATTTATTGTTTTGGAATATTCAAAGACTTTATTACCAACAAAATGGCAGTTAAAAATTTTAAAACTTTGAAAACATTCGAAAGATTGATAATTCTCCATGATGGAGTATTTTATTCTTATTTTCTCTTAATTATCAAAGTACATTAAGAGTTAAATTATTAGCAATTATCTTATCAAAGTGTAATTTTTCTGGAATCTTCTCTTTCTAGGATTCCTCTTTATTTTCTAAAAAATGTTTTGATATTTGTGTATATATTGTTTGCTTTCATTCAGTAACCTTATATCTTACAAGATATTGGAAAAGACAGGATACAAAGTTCTTTTAATATAGGTAGTTAATTAGTTGTTTCTTTGATGTTAGGTTTCTTTTAATGTAGTTAATGTAATGTAGGTAGTTAATTCATTATTTGTTTGATGTTAGGTAGATAATTTGTGGTTTTTTATGTTAGGTAGATAATTTGTTTAATGTTCATTATTATACATCGAAAAAAATTTTGTTTGTAAATTCTGTAAACAGTTTTTTTTGTTTAATTATATTTTTCTACTGTAAATATTTTGGTACTTAAATAAAGTTCCTGTAACATGCCTACCAAATCAACACCAGAATACTAGAATATTATATCATGGCAGTGACCAGAATAGTCTAAGATACAGGGGTGGGAGATGGTGTTCAGTTCTATATACAACGCAAGTATCCACTTCATTGAACAATTTTTAACACTTATAAACACACTTTTCAGCTTCTTTTTTAAATTCTCAGTGAGAGAAAAAAAACTGATCTTGAAAATCTCTTTACGATAAACCGCAAATGAAACTATAGATAAACGGAAAAATATTTTTCCATTCATCTAAAGAGTGCTAATTTTCTCCCTTTTTGGAGGAGGTTGAAAACATTGTTAACTTCACTATCGTCCTTGAAAAGAAGGCAGTATTCTTTAGTTCACAAAGTATGCACTTTCAACTGCTTTTGGGACCTGCGTTTTTTTCAACAAGAGTAAGGTGCTAATAACCTTGTGAAAGAAAGAAATTTGCAAGGTTATCAAATAAAAGCTTTTATTACTCTGCTTAATAATTTGCTTCAGTTCTTTAAAAATTCAAAACAAGGTGAAGAAATAAGTCAAGCGAATCCTGTGTTGCGGTAAATGTTAGACAAAACTTTGTGATGCCATTTTTTTAATGATTCATCAACAATTGAGGTTGCTAAATATTCATCATATCCTAATGAAAAACCAAGTTATAAATATAAAGAGCATTACTTCAGAAACGAATAAATAAACTGTAAAAATGTACTTAGAGATTGTAATATGTTTTAAAAATAAACAATTGATTTTTATTTATTTTAGATTGCAACATTATTAAACTATAGCCAAAGTTTTAAAACTCGTACAATAGTTACATTTTATCAAAAATCTAAGTAATAAAAATTATATTCACATTATTTAAAAAAATTCTTTTAATGTGTTTTAAGACAAATTTTATAAATCCTGTTTATAGTATCTATGAAAATGCTGAGTTTTATTTTATAGCAATTACTCTGTACAGTTAATAATAATGATAAGAATAAGACTTCAGCATAAAACTAGAAATGTTATAAAATTATTTTATTTTAGACTTTTTAAAGCCCATTGGATTGAATCAATAAAATTATGTGCCAATCTAAATATGCCCAGATTTTATATTAGCTCTAGGATTTACCTTATTTATATTTATAATATGTGTCTAAACACAAAGAAGTTTACAATATCTTTCTTCTGTTTTATTCATTTTCTGATTTGTGATAATATTACAGAACTAAATTTACTTAAATTTGCAGTAAAATTATTTGTTTAGGGTTCTTTTTCAGATTCAAGTTTATCATTCGATTGCGAATAAATCATTTTATAAATCAATGAAGTTATAAAATATTTTAGCTATAATGGAATTTATTTTTGATCATGTGATGCATATCCGTGTTGATTTGGTTTTTGAATCTCGCTGCATATCTTATTATAAGACAATGCAAATTCACAGTACTACTGAAATCAATAGACATTTAAGTTAAACAATATAGACGATTTCCTTTGTTATATTAATGTAAATTGGGTTCTTTAAAGTTAAAACGAGTATAATCCCCAACTAATAATATTTTGTGAATTTTTATTCCAGCTATGAGACGCAAGCTCTGGTACAGAGCAAAGTTTTAGTATTTTAATTACTTCATTGGAGAAAGACGATTAAAATACATCGAACTAAACATTTTAAAATTTTTAGACCTTTCGTTCTAATTTGTTCATTTCTTATTCCCAAATTTTTTCCTAATAAGGAAATGGAAATTTGCAATATTATGACACAAAAAGTAATAAATTAACTCATGTAGAAAAAAATCACATCCAATGGTTAGCGATTGTGATTAATTTTCAATTAAATTTCTTTTGCGTTTTTAGATACTTTTTATTCCCTGCAATTTTAGAGTTAGAATTTTCAATTATTAAATTTGAGTTAAACATTGAAACTGCGTTGTTTAAATAATATTATATTTTTTATATTTATTGCATTCTAGAAATTTTTAGAAAAGTCAAGAACATAATTATTTCATTAAACACCACAGTAATAATGTCCTTCAAATAATATCTTTTATTACAAATTATACAGTCATTATTCTTTTAAACATTAAATGAAATACCTTGCTGTGATTATGAAAAAGACATTTCTTTAAATTTTAAAATAATTAAAAAAAATAGTTTTAGAGTTACCGCGGAAAGATTTCAAAATACTGCTTAATTTTTATTTAATTGAAATTCTAATTTTTTAATGTAGAATCTTAAGATTTATTTCTTCAAAATTTGGTTATTTTTTTTATATAAAACGGTTTGATCTGATTAACTGTACAGACCCCTACGCACACATCCGTTCCTTAAATATCACTAAAAATACTTTTAAAACGTAGACTGATCTATGAAAGTTTGAAACATTTAGAAAAAAACTGCAAAAATGTATCTATATTATTATGACAAACTAAATTTCAGTGAAGTATAAATTCCCATGATTTTAAAAATAAAACTTTCCTTTCTTGTATTCAGAATTTATTTAGATTTTCACTTTAAGTTGAATACAATTTTATTTAGAGTAAATATTGGAATATTGGTTTTACAAGTTCGAAAAGTGTTAATTTTTTTAAAAAATAATAATTGCGTTTTTTTAATCATAATTTTATTCGTTCACTTCGAATTTTTTCTTTGAAAAATAATTGATTTGAATAGCATTTAATGAGAAATTGTTTTTAAAATATTTTTCTTCAATCAGGATATTTATCTATTGTTTAGAATAATATATAATATATCATTCGTTTAATTCAATGATTATTCATGTTATTGTTGTTACTTACGGCACTTGCTATGGACAAGCCCCCCGCCATACAGCAGCAGATTTAAGCCAAAAGGAATGTCTCTTGTTCTTGAAGTAGCTCTAACGAGGGAGAAGTGTATAACTTAGCTACATACTCACCACACATTTGTTTGCGTAGCCCCTTTTTACATGGGGGCACAGTTACACATCTAACAGATAGCACACGGAAGAAGAACATGCCCGAGCCGGGACTCCCAAAACACGAGGAAGATGCGCTAGTTCTGGACCAGAGAGACAGCATTATTCATGCGAATCAATGAATTCAATGATTTATTGAAAATTCAATTGTAACATGATATAGCAGTCTTTTCAAACAGTTCATCTTAAATTTTTAAAGTCCCATATTCATTAAAATCTTTTATTAATGAAAATAATTGTTTAATATTTCAATAATGTGTTTGGTTGATTCAGAAGTAAGGAAGTAAACTGATTGTTATTTATGTATCGGTCTTCTATGAAAGATAAATATCAAGAAAGTCAATAGCTCTAAGACTGATGATGAACTGGATGATCGCTTCCTGTAACACATCGACCAATTATCTTATTTATCGCATGCGAGGATAAATAAATTCCTTCGAAATTACTTACGCGCGTGCTTATATTCTGTTCGCTAAAAATAACCGCTTTTCTGCATTTTGTATTAACTACACCTATTTTGAAAACTGTTTTTTCCTGTTGGAAGGTAATCGTGACGAATGACGTACGATCGTATTCCGACTGGCGCACTTAATGTAATCTTGCTGCAGATAATTTGGTATGTACACTGCATACGGTGGCCTAAACGAAAAAAAAAAAAAAAGAAAAGAAAAGAAAAGAAGAAAAGAAAAAATAATCTACCAAAACAAATGAACCCCAGAACCTTAATCCTTCCAATGATTCATTTGAAGATTTAATGATTTACGGGCGCAAGCAACGCACAAAAGCACGCAATTACTAGTCGTCTTATTGGCCCAGTTATTGGTAAAATGTTCGATGAAGAAAAAATGAGTTCTCAATTTCCATGTGTTCTATATAATGAAAGATGGCCATTCGACTTCTTCGATGCCCTAAGCGACAACTGGCAGTTCGGTTACCAACAAACTTCTCGAGAGACATTCGCCACCCGAGGCGATGGAAATTATGCATTCTTTTAGGAATAGTTTCTGCGCCATTTTGCTGTTGTTACTTTCCATGACCATTACTCTGACTAGATAGTGTATTGACTGGCTGGTAAGGATTAGGTTATGCGATTTTTAAACCTGGAGGACGTGTTTTTATGTAAATCGAGGATACGAAAGCGAACCGATTGAACTCATTTGCCTAAATAGTAGTTGTCAATGGAAAAATTATAGATATGAGATAAAGAGTGACATTAAGGCTTTCTTGACACTTGTGTAGATTCTTTTAAATTGAGTAATAATTGGGAAGACTATCTAACCTCTAACACGGAACTCTAAATCAAAATTCGATTTGCAATTCTTTAAAAAAATTTCCCGAACGTTTGACTTCTATGAAATTGTTCCTGCGATTTACTTCATTTCATTTACGATTAATATCCAATTTATGTTGAAATTCTATCAATTTTCTTTCTGCACGTTCGACTTCTGAAAAATTATTCAAGTAAATTACTTTATTTCTTCTTTAAGAATATTGAACAACTCAATTTCTTTCGTTGCTCCTTTAATATTCTATTAGTAATTTAAATTTCTATAAAATTGTACATGAAAATTACTTCGTTTTCGTTTTCGAGTAATATCTAATTCCATTTCTTTTATAGTTTTATTGATATTTCTTTTATATTTTTTCTGGAAACCGTGAACCGACAAATAAATTCATTTCGTTTTTTTGTAATATTTCTTTCCCTTTGTTTTGCAGTCACTTCCAAAATTTTCTGTAAATTTTTCCCATAAATTACTTTATTTAGTTACTTATAAATATTTAATTAAGTAAATTAAATGCAATATTTTTTTCTACATTCTTAAAATATTTTATTTTACTTTTTTCTCTAGATTAATCAAAAATTTTAAAGAAAAAAATATTTTATTTTTAATGTTACTTAACCTTGTATAGTCTTCTTAATGAATTCATACTATTAATTTTCTTAAAATTGCCCAAATCATTTCAATGTTTTGTTTATACATAAGGTTTGTTGTGTCAAAAATTCAATTGCCTTTAATAAATGAAATAAAATTGCCTTTAATAAAGGAAATAAAACTTGACCTAAACTTTAAATTGTATCTTTTTAATATTCATAACATTAAAATAAAACTTAATTACAAAAATATTGCCTAATATGTATTTTTTAATAGTTCAAATTCTTAAAAAATGAATTAATTTATAAATGATTAAATATATAATTTATTTAAATTAAAAAAATATTTTTAATACATAAGTGAACATAAGCAATTTTTCTAAAATAATGTATTTCACACTAGGATTGATTAAAATATTGTTATTACATGCTTTAGAAAAATTGTTTTTTGGCATATATGTTTGAATATCCATATCTATACAGGCATTATATAGCTAATATAGCTCTTAATATAGGTCTTATGATTGTAGTTCTTAAATAAATACCATTTCAGGAACTAAATTTTTTTTCATAAATGTAAAATATTACATAGATGTTAATGAAAGTGAATATACAATAACGATTGCAACAAACTTCATTGATTTCGCACTTTTTTAATATATCGTTTTAGAAATTAGAGAAAAATAAAATTCAAAACAATTAATAAAGAATTTTTAACGCAGTTTTAAGTATTCATCTAGAATATGAAATCATAAAACTGAAGATCTAAACAAAAAATATAAATATCTGAAGACTTAAAAAAAAGCCATACTGACTTTAAAATACTTAGTATATTTTAATATTTTCTGAATTTTAAAGTTTTTTTTTCAGAAATTATTTAATTTTCTCGTATTACTAATAACATATTATGCTTTCATATTTCTTTGCTCCAAAATTTATTTACAGAAAAAGATAAGTTAGTAATTAAAACGACGATTTTATAAAATTTTTATTTTCTGCATGGTAGTGTTCATATATTTCTAGATTTATCTAATAAACATCATAGAATCTTATACAGTTTTTCGCAAATACTTCACCAAATGGCGTAAAATATATAAAATCAAAATTTAACTAAAACAATTGATTAGTTGCCATTAGAATATAAAACTTAACAACTTAACAAACTCCAGGTTATCAAGTAATGAAATAAATACTTTTTTTTACTAAACTGATATAAACTAAAAAAATGCATAAATAGTAAAACTAACTGATATAAATAAATTGATTAATTTTTCAAGTTGAAATAACGTGCATTTTAAGAAATTCCTATTATCAAAAAACATGCTCTGCAAGCCTTTGATTAGTTAAATTTAGTAATTTAATGGAAAAATTATTTTTATTCATTTCAATTTTAGTTGAATTTTCCATATAGCTGGCAATATTTTATTATCTGAATTTTTTTTATTTGTGTATATGTAATAAGGAAAACAGAAATTTAAATTAAACATATCCTAATACTAATAGGCATTGCCTTGGCAAATAAAACACGGAATTTCTGACGTCTGGAACTAGACTATTATCTTTTAGTAATAAGTAAACGTGTATATATATTTTTATTTCATATATATATATATATATATATATATATATATATATATATATATATATATATATATATATATATATATATATATATATATATATATATATATGTGTGTGTGTGTGTGTGTGTGTGTGTGTGTGTGTTTATTTTTTAATTTTTTTTATTATATGCGTATGCATAGAAGTCTGCTTTAATCCAAATACACTGAATTGGTCTTAAGTAATCCTTCCTCTCACAAATTCAAAAAAAAAAAAAAACATAATTATACTAATTAGAATTTATGAACTTTTTTAGTCAAATGTATTTAAAAATTTTGCAAGGCTAATATCAGATTTTAAATTCTCTCTTAATAGGTTAGTTTTTTTTAATCCTTGAATTCTTGTAAAAATATGTAACAAAAAAAAGGACATCTGAGCAGAAAAATTGGAATTTTTCCTTAACTCGTGCACAATAAATTTGTCTTACATAAATCTTGCTTTGACAATTTTTTTGTTATCCGAAATTAGACTTCATTAGTCTTAAATTAATTAATAAAATAAACTAAATATTTCGTTAAAACTAGCTGCTCGTATTATCATGTCAGAACATGATGCTGTGTTTGGGATGAATTTTTTGGCGTCAACAAAATTCCGTAGGCGAAAAGTAAAAATTTTATTTTCTGCACGAGCATCTCAAAAAAATTAGAACTTAATAGCGTGTTGCCATTCCGTTTACAAAAGGTCTGATTTTGAAAAAAATAAGTTAATGACTTAAACAAATAAAATTGAGAAAAACGTCATTTTGAACCCGTGATTATATGAAACGAAATAAATCGGAAATGTCATATTTTTCTTAACAATAAATGCGACACAAAGTTTTTTGAATCGTTTGCGATACTAATGTTACCAACTCAATGGAACAATTAAAATGAATAAAAATATAATTTAATATGCCGAGCACGTGGTACTTGGCCGTTCAAGAAATGATGCTCTGACATGATACATTCAAATATGCACTGCAGATTTCATTTAAATCTTTTTATTTAACTTAATTCACTAAAACACTGAAGCTTCTTATTTTTTAATTTTTTTTTACATCCTAAATTCTAATAGTGTATATGTATCTAGAGACGTAGTAGGGAATATGGAATTTCGCCCTAGACCCATCATGTTAAATTTGTCTCAAATAGGTCTTGCTTTGACAAATTCTATCGTTATTAATTTTGCATGTAACATGCCACTCACTCGTAGTATACGGCGGGCGTTTAGGAGTTCTGGTTGATGAGACTTGGAATCTCTCCAAAAACGGAAAACGAGATCTAAATTATCCTTTACCGAGACTTGAATCCAGAAATGTTTCTCCGCTCTCGTTTCCAAGAGAGCACGATAATAACAGAGAACGAGCTTAACTCCATTCAATCGATTGAGCTTTAACATGGACGGATCGGTTGAGCCGCGTAACTGCTCATAACAAAGCTTTGGAATTGCCTTAATGTGCCTTTCTGTTTGGGAAGAAGAACTGGCTCTGGTTAACTCCGGTGTAATTTAATAGTTTTGAGAATACAAAGAAAATTGAACTAAGTGGATTACGTTGCTTTGTTATTGAGAGTTAAAATGGAGATAGAACCGTAAGTTACTTCAAGGTTAATGGTCTCGAAAACATAACCAAAGAGATCATGGTTAAGACCTGAAACAAATGATCTTGAAAGAAATATTTAACAATGATAGTAATTTTATTTTGTTTGTTCTCAAGAGCTGTGTTTTTTTTTAATTCATTGATATATAATTTAACTCACTTTAAGCTGGAAAACAATATATATAATTTTTTATTTCAACAAAATGTACAAAATGTGTAGAGTATCCATACTAATCGTAGTCCAAATGTTGATTTTTGTATCATTCGACGTAGACATACATTTACGATTTGGGCATTCCTTTGCTTGATGTAAAGAATTACATTTCATGCTATTTGAGTAAGTAAATATGTATCTGAATAGCTACGAAGATCAAAGTTTTAAAGAAAACTCGTATTCTTCATAGTTATTAAATATATCTCGATACGCTAAAATTTTGAATAAAACTCTTGCGACTTAAGTGACTAAATTAAGAAGTTTTGAGCTTTAAATTGGAAACTTAATTAACCATTTTCTCAAAGAGATACAATTTGTGAGTTAAAATACATTAAAATTGTGCATCATAGCGAAATTTAAAGATTCATAACTTACCTAATTCAAATATCATGGATTATAATTCTTTATGCCAATTTAAGTATTTTTTTCATTTAAAAATATATATTCTTCTAATGTTTTAGATATTAACTAATAGGCCATTATAGAATAAGCTCTGCATGTGGAACAGAATCTCTGCTCAAGAAAATAATAATAATAATAATAATAATAATAATAATAATAATAATAATAA
>JAOUZG010019144.1:7674096-7696973 GCA_026289955.1 Argiope argentata
TAATAATAATAATAATAATAATAATAATAATAATAATAATAATAATAAAGATTTAATCTTTTATATATGAAATGAAATTTTTGTAAGAGAAGATAAATTTCTTATAATCTAATTATTCTTATTTGATAACCCTTCGATTTTAAAAATAGTAACATAATTTGGTATTTTTATACTTCTAAAAATGTCAGTGCTTCATTTTTAAAATATTACCAGTATTTTAAGTAACCAGCGGGTGACCGAGCTCCGCTCGGAGAAAACAGGTATCGAAGCTAACTCGAATATTTAAATTTTCAATTGTGATTTATCAAAACAATACATGCCATAAGAAAATTTGTGAAACCATAGGTGAAAAGATAACCGGTCAAAGCAGTGGAATTAGAATCGTACTTTTTTAAAAGAAAATTTAGTAAAAATATCAAAGTTCTTATTTTTTTCTGATGAATGTTGAAATGTCGGAAATGTGGGGCAATTTTCGACTTGGCAACCATTCCTCGTATTATAGTATAAGATAAAATTAAAACTTAAGCTCCAAGCATGCGTTACGAGTAAAAGGGGAAAAATTATCTTATTAATATGTTGCCATCAGATTGACAAAAACTCAAATTAAAAAAAATTATTATTGCGCATTAAACATATAAAAATGCAATTTTCATCACGTGTCTGCATGAAATGAAAAAATATATATATGAATATTGATATAGATGGCATATTGGCTATAGATGGCAGCACGTTACCACTTGAAAATTTAAGTTGCCATTATGGCGAACTAATAAAGTTTGAAAATATCCTATCTATAACTCCGAACTGCTCAACCGTAGCGCTTCAAAACCGGCGCCAATCGATTCCTCGGGGCCAAAAACCCCAGACCCCCAAGTTTACCAGAGTTTATTAATTCTGGGGCGATTTTCGACATGACAACCATTACTCGTATTATAGTATAAGATAAATTCCAATTGAAATAGTCTGGTTTACAAATAACGAAGATCAATGCTACTCTGGGAGGTACGGATTTTACTTTCCCAAGAGACGGAGTTTTAGATCTTAAAGGACCTTTTTTTAAAAAAAAAGAAAAGAAAGTTTTTCTAATTTTGTTATCCTTATTCATACTTATAAACTTTCTAATTTATATTATTCTTATTAATCATTCTTTGGATTCGAAAAAAAAAACATTCATAATTTGGCCAATCTTTTTTATTTTAAAAATACCACTGCTCCATTTTAAATAATGACTAGCGTTTTGAGTCATATGATCTAATTTAAATTTCTTGTTTACAAGGAATGGATCCACAGGAGTCATTGGCACCAGGAGAGTTATGAATTTTTCTCTCGTAGTTATAACATCAACGACTTGGCAAATGCCGTGGGGCTATGGTGTTATTTATTTCTCTTATTGTCATACTTGGCTTTAAAAATGACCTAGCGCATTAATCTTTTTGTCTTCTTAGCGTTTTCTAAAGTAAGATAGACGTCTATATATTTTTCTGTTCCCCAGTCGTTAAACCAATGATAAAAAGAATTTAAAATTTAGAATTTTCCCCTTTCTTAATAATTTACGTAGCAGATATATTTTGCATGTTAGAATTTAAATTATTTCCCCCAATTTATTTTCAAACCAAATTTTTTATTAAGTTATACTGAAAGTGGAAAATATAATTAATACGTGTTGGAAAAATTAAAATAATCTTTGATTCAAAATTTAAAGAATTAATTAGGGGAAAGATTTGACTTCAATTTTTAAACTTTTCAGTTAAATTTAATATTTGACTGAAAAAATTATTCTATGAAGCATTATTTCCTTATCTCCAAATGAAATTTAATTCTTTAAATGTTTTTGATTCATGATTACTTTTGTGGCCAATTTAAGAAAAAAAATGGCGGGAAAACACAATATAGTTAATTGTTGATAAATGAGAGAAGTATGTAAAATATAGTCAAGAAAAAGGAAAAAAAGCTTCAATAAAAGTTTTCTCCCCAATCATTTTATTATAATATCATAACTAATTGTTAAAGTCACATGTTAAAATTCTAGAGCCTCAAAGATTACCCATCAAAACCATTAGGAATATGAACCATAATTTAAGAAAGTCTAATTATGAAATTAGTTTCAAATATGTAATTTTAATCAGAATGTTAGTATACCTGCAATTTCTAATTAAATGACGTTATTACTTAAGTAAAATATCAAGAATATGAAATTCACTAGTATATTTTTTTACAAAAAATACACAAAAATATGTTATAATCATAGAAGACAATGTACAGTTTTAAAGAATGGTTGGATAAATTACAGTAAAAATTTGAATACGATTATACTTGTACTTTTTATAAATATCCTCTCCTTGAAATGTTATCTATTTGCTGAAGGGATTCTTTTCCGTTAAACGGGCACAAGCAAAAAATCGCCAAATAATACAGATTTCCACATAATCAAATGTTGAGAAAAATTGCTGGTACTTACGTATTAAACCATTCAACTTTATCGCCAAATTTGAAGTCATCGCCAGTGAGTTGCTAAACCACCAATTATGTCAATCCTGCAATGGTGTAATCCGTTGATCTTAATTGCCATATTAAAATCTGTCGCCAGTGAGTTACTAAACCGTTGGTGATCATTGGCGAAGACGGTATAATACGTAAGTACCAAATAGCCAAATAATAAAGAATTCCTCCCGACCAAATTTGGTGAAAAGTCGCCAACTAATGTAAAATTCCGTTGACTGTTATGTCATTCGCTTTGCTTGACGACTCGGTTTCTGTTTGGTTCACAATTGACAAAATTTGCTCCCGGCTAACGGGAAAAAAATCACTGAAAGAATTCACTAGCTTCACACTTTTCTTGCATGAAATGTACAAAAATCACAGATTGTTTGAAGAATGAGCTGCTTTGAAAAACACTTATAACTGGAAGCAGAATACAAGTATATTCCCGTTAATTGTTGATCAGAAAGCAGGTTCCTAAAACCATATTCAATAGCGATATGTATTTGGTCAGCACTAACATATTTTACTAAAATACATAAAAAAGCATACATCGTAGTCATGGAAGAAAATGAAAGACTTTGAAGAACTATGAAGCAATTCTTAATCTGAAAGCTGAGCGACCTCTTTCGCTAAAATATGGTCATTCTCTCAGACGAAAAGGAAACAGATATTCTTAAACAATGCTTTTATTCAACCACCCAGATAGTCATTACGAAAATCGCCTCGTTTTTATTAGTTTAACCTAACTACACGGAGATACAGTTGCTTTTGAATATATGTTTCCAGCAAATTCAATTTAACGGTTTTGTATGAAAGTGATAAAATTGGGAAAATAAAGTAGTTTGTATCTTTTTTTAGATCTATTTTGAGCATAGTGAAGGTAAGTAGTATCCATCTAATAAGGGGAACAGCTATAAAAAATGTTTGATGTTTACTGAAGTCAGCTTTCATTGCTATAAATTGCATTGTAACACTTCTGTCCTGCAAATGAACACAAAAATCTCTAAATGTAACAACCGTGAATTGAAAACTGGTTAGCGCTCTGTCTGAAAGAATTATTTCTCAAAAGTGCATGGATGAAAGTGGTAAAGAAAATAATCATGTAAGACATTTTATCGAAATAATCACCAATTGATTATATTTTTTGTGTGTGTTTTTAAGACTGGGTTATATTTAGTAACTCTTTATCCTAATTTTCTTTAAAAGCATTTAAACACGATTTAAAAATATTTTTGTCCTCTTTTCATTTGAATTTAAATTAGCGTGAGACAGCCAAAGGCAATAAAACAGTGCTGAAAAAGCTGTCTAACAAATAAAACCCTGATTTTTTAAAATAATTTTTTTAAGTCTTAGTCGAGATATTAAGATCTTGTTGCAATCATTATTAATTAACTAAATGACAGGAGACCTCAAAATTAAATGAATTCAAAGTCTTTTCTCCGGATAATTTGTTTTGTTTCATTAATTTTGAGAAAACTGCCAACAAATTTGTTTTATATAGTTTTAACAACAAATATGTTTTATATAGTTGAGAATGTATCAAAAGAAGGGATTTCATATTTTAAAAGTACGCGTCTCAAGTGAACTTTCTCGAATTCTTCAATAAAGATCTTATTCCCCTTCCTCACGCATAAATTGCCAATGGAAGTAATAGTCATGTAGAAAACAAATTTGTTATGAATACAACAAAAGAAGGGACTCCTTATTTTAGAAGTAAACATCTCGACTGAACTTTCTCCCATTCTCCGATAAAGATCTTATTCCCCTTCCCCACGCATAGATTGCCAATGGAAGCAATAATCATGTAGAAAACAAATTTGTTTTATATAGTTGTGAATGTAACAAAAGAAGGGATTTCTTATTTTAGAAGTAGGCATCTAGACTGAACTTTTTCGCATTCTACGATAAAGATCTTATTCCCCTCCCCCTCGCATGAAATTGTGAACTTAGGATAGGGTAGCGAATGTTTTGCATAAAACTGGTGAACGATAGCTATTAAGTAAAGATTGTTGGCGGGAAGCTAGTATTTTAACAAAATCTAACACGTGATTGTTATTTTGGACTTCTTCTTCCTGACTGATTGATATTAAAATTCGATATAAACTTATAACTGTAATCATGATGTAACATAATCAATTTCACTGACTTAAATCAATGTGTTTATGAGTTATTGTGTTTACGTGTATGCAAAAGCTCAGATCAACACTTTAAAACCTTTAATTTAAAATAAGGTAAAAATTCACTTTTTAAACTTGTGTACCTATGTTTTTTATCTATATCTTAACGATTTTGTATTCATTGGGCTGTGTAGCCGAAAATGTTTTTGAATTCATACGTTGACTTGTCAACAATATTAATTTCATTTACTGCCATTTTTTGAGTGATTTTAATAACTTTATAAAAATATTTGCCAACCATACTTTAATATATAAGTATATTTGCCAACCATACTTTTCATTTGTTTTAAATATTGCATTTATTTTCATATCAGTTCGTTAATATTAAGTAAGTTTTGGAGTTATATAAAAACATAACTGCCCCTCTCTTTTTTAAACATTGTTTTAAAAAAGAGAGTCTAATCGTCTAATAATGCCTTCCCCCTCTCTTTTTTAAAACTATGTTTAAAAAAGAGAGGGGGAGGGCATTATTAGACGATGTTTCAGATTAGAGGTGTAATCTCCTTTAATTTTTTTTAAGTGTACCGTTTTTGGAAAAACTTTCATGTAAAATGAAACTCTTTTCCCTTTTTGAATACCGTTGGTATCATGACAGAAAAGTTCGTTGACTTATACAAAAAATATCATAATTTATGATAAATAAATACATTAACTAAGTTACTGACATCCAATAGCATTCATTTATTGATGAATAATTGATATTGACTACCAACAAATTATAGAAGAAATTATTACAGCTAAATTTCAGTAAATGTTTATAAACAAGAGCAAAATTTCATTACAATATATCAAATATTGAATACAACTGAATTTTCGAAAATAATTGTAACGTCTAACAGAAAATTAACCCTTAAACCAAGTTATAATATTATGTTTATTTCTTAATTAAAATTTACTTAATTCATCACAACATACACTGACAACTTAAATGTTTGTAAAAGACTCATTGTGGAGTTTCTCTAAACGCAATTATTTATATTTCTTAGTAATATATTTTAAAAACCTTCAAGTGGAAGGAAAAAAAAGGATTAAAAACATTCAGATTTCATTTTCAAGTGGTTTTCCTCCCACATTCAAGCGTGCAACTAAAACTAACTCAAATTGCTCTGCCCGGCGCTACGGTTACAGTTTTGTCTTCGGCCATATAACGGATCTATTAATTTTTTTTAAAGAAGGAAAAAAATGGTTTTTATCTGAAAAATGAAGAAAAATATTGACAAAAAAGGCAGACCTGTTATGACTACGTATATTGGGGAAAATATGACCTTCAAATTTATATAAACAGGTTTGTTATTTCCAAGAAACCATTCAATCATGTGAACAAAGAAGTTAAAAACAAAATTGTCTGTATCGGCAACTTAAATAAATTGTCTTCAATAATTTTTAGAAAAAATATAATTGTTTTGCTTTAAAGTAGTTCCGATATTACGATAATTATGAATGAAGCTTAGTTATCGAATAGAAGACATTTGAAAGTGAAATAAGAATTGAAAAATTTACATAATTATTTTCAATGGAATTTCATTTATAAAATCGAACTATCATAATTGAAATTCTAAATTTTGATTATTGCCGATGATAAATGCAATTTTTTTTAAATTTTTAAAATGGAAAATCTATTGCCCTGAGCGGATACATCACTTCTATTTTTCTAGAAACTCAAGGTAGCTCTAATAATGTGGAGAATGTTTAGATATAAGGATGCAAATTCTATAAAATGGTAATTTTGATCTGAAAAATCAATAGCAAATAATGCAATTTCAGTTCGTAAATTGAACCGAATATATTAAATAAAAAATATTTATCAAACTTTAAAAGGATTTTACTCGATATTTTTCAAATCCTGTGCAAATATTTGGCAATTATTTCAGAAATATTTGCATTTAATCGAAATTAATTCACTCTTCCTCTTTGAAATGGATTTCAATTTTAAAAACAGTTTAAAAATTTAAGTATCCCACCTAATAATTTGATAGTTGATTTTTATTTTACAGAATAGGATTTTATAAATAAAATAGGAATTATATCAGTAGTTTCTTGCTTATAAATGATAATTTGAGTTTATTTAAAACTTAGATGTCCTTTAAATTCCCGATCAGAAAAGAATTTATTAATATAATTAAAATTTCCTCAAAAGCGAAGCATTCTTTTATAATTCACCAAAGAAAAGTATCTCCCCCCTGTATTACTAACTTTGAAATGAAAAAAAAAATAACTGATCGGAATAGGTTTTTTTTTTTAGATAAATAGCTCTTTTCATTTGTTTTTAAGGCAATATGGAACTTAAATACTAAATCTATTATAATTTTTTAAAGAAAAACTTTAAGTCATTTTTTTAGTTAGTATAATTTCTTGTCATTAAGAAACTATTGATAAAAAATGATTGAATTGATATTTAATTGTCTTTTATTTTGATATAAACATAATGAATTATTTAATAAGCAAAATATCATATATTTATAATATTTTGCAAATATAATGAATTATTAAGGAGCAAAATATAATACTTTTTCAATCGAAATGCAGAGTTTGAGAAATAATTCAAATTCTATCCACTGCATGTTTTTCAGCTTGTCTACCAGGTGGGAGATTGATTCTTCAATTCAAAGAGGTAGCAGGTGTTTGCTTCCATTTTTTCGTAATGTATTTAAAAAAAGTTACACATGCTTCCATTGTTTTTAACGTAATTGTAAAACGATCGATAGCCACCTGCAGTCTGTTTTCAGGATAACATTACAGTTAATACTTTGTAGATATCATATGTTTTTATAATAATTTCTGGTTTTGTAAACTTTGTTCTTTTAATAAAAGAAGAATTGCATCCTTAACAGTTTGCTTACTCTGATTCTATAAAAGTTTTACTTCCGAAACATGTTTAGGTCACATTATCCTTCAAAAGGATCATTTTAACAAGAAGAGGATTTTGAAGTAATGAAATAGTAATGAAAATAGAGCAGCATATAATCTAAATAAATTTCATTGCTTCCTTCAGTTTTGACGGTGTTTCTTTTTATATAGCTCTTTTAGGAAGCTTGTACCTGCGTCGTTGCATTAGGATACCGCGTCTTCCTGAGAGATGGGATTCCCGGGTATAGCATGGTTGTTCTTCTGTGTTTTATCTGTAAGGAGTGTGAATACCCTCCCCTGTAAAAAAAGAGATGGACATGGGTGTGCAGCCAAGTCGTACTCTTGGCCCTAGTTAGCGCTATTTCGAAAACAAGAGACGCTCATTCGGCTTAAAATCGCTGACGGCCGGCAGCATGTTTGTCAATGGCAAGTGCCATAAAAACCACAACAGGAATCTTGTATCATCTTTCTGTAGGATAAAATGCTATCCACGTTTCATTTATAAAACATTAACACTTTCATTGAATGGGACAGACTTTTTTTTTAATGTAGTGTGTGTTTGCACATGATAATAATTTGGGCAAATTTCATTTCATACAGAAGCCTTTCTAATGAAAGAAAAAAAATTATGTTCCCAATACATTTAAAAAAAATTCTAAGTTAATAATACTAATACTTAAATATGCTAATACTTTTAAGGTTAAAATACTAATAAGTGTGCTAATACTTCTAAAATGTAAAATAACAATATTTAAATATGCTAATACTTTTAAGGTTAAAAATACTAATACTTAAATATGCTAATACTTTTAAAGTTAAAAATACCAATACTCAAATATGCTAATACTTTTAAGGTTAAAAATACTAATACTTAAATATAATAATGCTTAAATATGCTAATATTTTAAGGTTAAAAATACTTGTACTTAAATATGCTAATACTTTTAAGGTTAAAAATACTAATATTTAAATATGCTAATGCTTTTAAGGTTAAAAATACTAATATTAAATATGCTAATACTTTTAAGGTTAAAAAACTAATAAATATACTAATACTTTTAAGGTTAAAAATGCTAATGCTTAAATATGCTAACACTTTTTAGGTTAAAAATATTAATAAATAGTTTTATTAATGTGGAAAATGGCAACATAATTTGTAATTTTTCCCAGCCTTTAAAGGGTAGAAATACAGAACCCCATTCCTCACTTAGACATGCATTTTTATTTCAAACCTTCCTCAGGGGGACAGTTAAAATGATCACCTGGGCAAGATGAAAGCTTCCGAATAATCTCGCCCGGTAGAAAAAGGACGTCTAATTCGCGTTGCTCATTACGCTATCCCGAAAAAGCCGCGAAAATTTCGAACTCAACAACTCCCGCCTCCATTTTCCGAGCCAAAAGTTCCCCTACGTGTAAGGCCACCGAAATATGCTCGTGAAAAATAAGAGTAGAACCTGAAATTAGTCAGGAGAAAGGCAGAAGAAAAAGAAAGAAAAAAATTCTTCTCGATCCAATTTCTCGTCGATCTTTTGTTTTTCGCCGAACCTCGGTGAGTTCAAGGCTATTGGCCTCGGGCAGGTGATTTCAAGGACAAAGGAAAATGTTATCCTGAGATGGGATCGTTTTCATAGACATTTTCACATTTAAAAGCGATATAACAGATAAGTTGGTCAACTTCATCCTATTAAGACTTTAGCGCAGTCCATTTGCATGATTATATGGTTTCTTCGGGCCCAGATGATAAATGAAGAGCTGCCACCCACCGAGGGAGGGTTTTTATTGCTTTTGGGGGTATTATACGGATTTTGATTGGTTTGAGCATTATTGGCAACATTAAACTGAGGTTCTTACATTTAAATGTTTTGACCTAGGTTAAAGTTCAGGGGATATTTAAGGTTAGGTTAGAAAAAGAGGTAACAATTTATATACCTTTCGGTCAAAAGGAATGCCTAAGTTATCCATAAAGCGAATCTGAAAAAGAAATGCCATTCCTAAAATTATATGTTGAATTATTCTGGGAGTGAAAAAACTATGTAAGAAGGTTTATTGCTTTATAGAGCAGTAATAAGTGGTTTGTATGTGATGGTAATTAAAAATATTCTATCTGTTTCATTTTGTAAATGATAGCTTCGAATATCATATGAAAATTGTTTTATGAATGACCTGTTTGGGTCTTCCTCAAGACGTCAAAACAGATCATTACATATCCATAAACGATTATACAATAAAAGGTAGAGAAAGCTTTCCTAAGTCATTTTAATAATAATAAAAAAAGAAAATATCATTCCCAAAATTATACGCTAAATCATTCAGAAGCAAGAGGCAAAGACTTGGTAAGAAGGTTTATATATATATTTGAAAATTTAGAAATGTAGAAAAACTTGAAGAGGATACTATTTAAAATACATTCTGTATGCTCCCTTTTGCAAATAACTATTTCGAATGTCTTATGGATAATGGTTTGATGAATGTCTTGCTTCATTTTTCCCTTCAACGTACCTAAAAAAGCATCAATATATTTCCATTAGTGATAATGTAAGATATATCAGCGAATGCCGATTAGAATCAAACAGACTGAATATAATAAAATCCACATTAGATTCCATATAACTAAGTGCGACATAGAAGAAAATTACGAAAATTTCCAGACTTAAATTCCCTTTAATTAGGCAAATTAATGTAAAAAAAGTATAAACAATTCTTCTAATTTAATAGATTTCATGTATTTTCTACCAATAGTAAGAGAATTATTATTATATATATTCTGGAATTAACTTAGTAAGAGCAGGGGAATTCCAAAAGTTGAAAAAACATCTATGATAACTTTAATCTGTTAGAGTTTTTATTAACAGCCTAGAAATGTTACAAAAAATATAATTTTGATACACTATTAAAAATAATGAATTACGCTCAATATAATACAGCGAAACTTTAAAGTTGTGAAATGGATCATACTCATTATTTCTCTAATAATGGAATAAAATTGTTGTTTCACAAATATTTTATTTTTGTGTATGAATATTGATTCAGTATTCTTAATGACAATTCATTTTACTATTCTTTACAGATATTGACATGCTTTGATACCGGGAAACTGTAAAATTTCAAAATTTTGTTTCTGAAAAATAAACCAATTCAAATATTATTCCTGGCAATATTGAAAGGGTAAAATAGCTTTTTAAAACATCATGTAGATATTTTTTTTATCATTTAATATTTTGACATGTAAATATTAAAAATAAACATTTTGAGTGTTTAAATGAAGAATAAATCGATTTCATCGAAACAGCTGAGAAATTCTTTATGATCTTTATCAACTATTAGACCATACCATATAACCGCATTATCTAAGGGAATTAATTACAAGCGGAATAATTCATATCTATGCTAGGGCAATTTTTATTTTGACATCGATTCTCTACATATTGGATGTCGGACGAAAGATGAGATTTTCAAAATATCATAATATTTTTGATAAGTATTAATTTCACTTTGCTGCTATCTGATTTTCTGAAAAGAAATCTAAAGTTTTTGTAATCAAACCGAAAAAGCAGGCAAAATATTTTGAAAATTGAAAATTGTAATTTAAAAAAATATTGGAAAAAATTATAAATAAAAAAAATTGTTTATTCAGTGAACTGTTCATTACAAAGAGTAACGCCTAAACAAAAATAGTTTGTTTATGCTTCAAAACTTATGCAGAAAGAAATTCTAAACCATTTGCATTCGAAATTAAAGAAAAATTTAACGTAAATGATATATAAGAAAAGAAATGGAATGATATGAATTTCATCACTGCATAATAAACAAATATGCAATATCAATGGTATTGGCATGATATAAATTAACATCCAAATAGCCTATAAAAATTCTTGTGTAAACTCTTGATGATGAAAACAATGCATTCTTAATTTCAAGGGCAATACTCATGATCTTATCACTTTTAATTAAAAGAACAATCTGAGGTTAAACGAAACAGATGTTATCTTCCTTTTGCTTCGAGTTAATTAAGCTTCACTGAACTTGCTGCATCTCATGATTGATTAAGAGATAGTGAATGCATCGTTTAAACCCCGAGAGTTCACAAGCATGTTGTAAGGCTGTAGGAGCAACCTGATGACAACGTTTTATTTAATTAACCTTCTATGAAGAATGCCATAAAACTTGACATTTATTCACCGATGAAAAGATCTAACAATATGCATAGGTAAAGAGAGAGCTGATCAATGCGTAGGTATTTATAGGTAATATTTATAGAACAAAGAAAAAATTACAAGGTAATAGGTAGCCGGAAGTATTAAGAAACCTGTCCGACTACTGGTTGTAAATTCTTGGCCTTCGATCGGTGTCTGCAACCCTGAAGGCACAAAAAACGGCTCAATCTCCACACTCACATCCAAAGCTTTCTCCTCTTCACAAGATAACTGTTCCGTTGGAAACCAAGGACACAAGACCTTCCACTATTAGTTAATTTTCCCGTGCATATCAATTAGATCAATTCTTCCTCCTACTAGAAATTTCCTCGGCAGTCCTGACACGAGATAAGAATTTCTCAGAGAAAAATATTGAATATCATTTGAAAACTTCGATATTTTTCTTGGCTTCGGTTTGAGTATACTTAAAATCACTGATTGTGACTTAGACGGCTACTAAAAGCATCAGATATTGTAGTACCAGTGGTACTTCTCCGTTAGCCGGGCCCCAGAGAAAAATCGCCAAAGAAATAAGGCGGAATTCTACATCATTTAGCTATTTTCCGCTTGAAAATCTCTGTAAGAAATTTGGCAGAATTCTATATTATTTGGCGATTTCCTGCTGGCGCCTGTTTAAGTGAAAAGTACCGTGCCAGTTGATTTGTTAATTTTCCTGCGCATATCAATTTGATCAATTATTTCTCCTACTAGAAATTTTTTCGGCAGTCCTGCAAACGACATAAGAGTTTCTCAGAGAAAAATGTTGAATATCATTTGAAAATTTCAATATTTTCCTTGTTTGAAATAGTTGTGGTTTAAGCATGCACAAAAACACTGATTTTGGCATAAACGACTTTTGAAAGCCCCAGGTATTGTAGCACCTGTTAATAAGTTAATTTTCCCTCGCATATCAATTCGATAAATTTTTCCTCCTACTAGAAATGTTCTAGGCAGTCATGCGAATGAGATAAGGATTTCTCAGAGAAAAATATGAAATATCTTTTGAAAACTTCGATAATCTTTTTTGGTTGAAATAGGTTCGGTTTGAGACTACTTGGAAACGCTGATTCTGATATACCTGGATACTGAAAGCATCATATGTTGATAATGTGTTAGAAACTCTTATGATTACTTATGATGTAACTTATGATACTTGCCATATTGGACAAGCCTCCCGCTGATACAGCGGCAGATTTAAGCCGATAGGTGCGTATCTTGTTTTTGAAGTAGCAACAACTAGAGCCAAGTGAACGACTTAGCTACGCACTCATCACATTCGCTTGCACAGCCCCTTTTTATAGGGGGGGACAGCTGCACACCTCACAGATAGCACATATGAAGAACAGCCATGTCCGAACCGGGACTCCCAGAACACGAGGAAGACGTGCTACCTTTGCCAGAAAGCCAGCATTAGAAATTATTTATCTGATTAGTAAATCTTCCCTTATTAATTAAATTTCCACTAAAAATAAATTAGTACTGCTCTTCCTTCTGCAAGAGAGATCTTGTTGAATACTACAAAGAAGATGAAAATTTCTTAGCCAAAAATACTGATTCTCGTATAAAATTTCCTATCAAAATCTAGATAGGAGCATAATTGGTTTAAGGCAAATAACAAAATCTTCTTCGAGAATCATCCGTCTTTGGAAAAAACAGATATTGATACTTTATAGAGATTATACGTTGTTTTAATATGCTTTTTATTTTTCCATTTCCTTTGAAATTTCCAATCCAATGTCAATTTCTAAGATTAATGACTTTTATCACTACAGATTTTTTACGTGACGTGATATTGCTTAGGCAGTCAACTTATCTCTAAATATCTTATAAACGCTTTTCAAGGCTGACACCAGACCTGGCATTGTACCATTGGACATATAGTAACTTCTAACGAAAAAAAAAATAAATTAGATTTTCTAACTATAAGTTAATCAAAGTTGTATGAAAAGCAAATTAAACCGATTTCTATAAATAATAAGTTTATGAATGCGAGTTTACATTGTCAAATTGTTGTTATTGCGAGTTACATTGCGAGTTACATTTTCGGGCAATATTTTTCCTAATTTCAGTAAATACTTAAAAAATTTATTTAAATATTTTTGCAATAATAATTTTTTTTTAATTTCGGCAAAAAATAAATTTAAATATTTGATACTTTTACGTTAGCTTGGCGTCAGCAAAAAATAGCCAAAGAAATTTGGCTGAATTCTACATTATTTGGTGATTTTTCACTGGCGCCAGGCTAACCGAAAAGTATCAAATATTTTTGCAAAAATAATTGATTTTTTTAAAATTTCTTTATTCATACACAGGCGTGTTGCAACGATATTAGACCCATTTGCTTGCGTGTATGTGCGCGTATGTACGTACGTGTATGATGTGCTACTAATGTGTAATTAAGGAGTAAAATGTTAGAAAAACATAAAATAAATCTAGACGAATAAATCTAGCAGTATTATCATGCTCTGTGTTTCGCATTAAAATTTCAAATCTCTTCTGAATTTTTTTCATCTATTATAAATATCACAATTTTAAATAAAATAAAATAAAACTTTACTTTATTATAAACTTTTAATAAAAAATACTTTATAAAAATTATTTTGTAATTTAAAATAATTTACTTTATAAAAATTATTTTGTAATTTAAAATAATTTACTTTATAAAAATTATTTTGTAATTTAAAATAAATTACTTTTAACAAAAATTATTTTATAATTCAAAATAAAACTTTAAAATGATTAAAAATCGATTGAAAAATTGAAACAAATATCTTTTCAGAAAAATAAAAACATGAAGGTGATAAATCTGTTTTTAATTTTTGAACCCAAAACAATATTTGAACTAACAAAAAAAAATTCAAAAAATTTGGAAAAAGAAAGGAATTTAAACTTACATCCGTTCTTTGCTTTCTACTTTTTTCAAAGCCCAATTCTAAGAACTAAATCAACAATGAGAAAATTGTCTGTTAACACAATGCTCTTCTTGTCTTTCTCTTAACCAAATATTCTGCTGGTGAAAAAAATTCCGGGTTATTCATCTCGGGATTTTCACAAGCCTAAGCTATCTAGTCTTTCTTTCTCTTTTGCAACAATGTTTTATTTGAATTTGTAAGAGGAAAATTGATAGCATTGCTCTTTGTTATATGCATTAAGAGCCAGATTCTAATTTAATCGATATAAAATGTTAGGTTTGCAACAAGACATGACTCAAACTCAAATTTATAACATCTGGAATAGATACATTAAGATGCCAATTTTTGGATATTTTAATGCCACTATAAAAATAAATTTTTACATATCATATGGTGATTTAAAAAAAACATGCCGAATTAGAAAATAAAAATCAAACTCTAAATACCGTTTTATGTTAAATATAAACTATACTTAAGAATTTCTTAAGTTCGTTTATTAATACATAAGGAAAAATATTGAAATCTTTTGAGCAATTCTAACCTTTTAGTAACTCAAATTAAAATGTAAGTATTTAATTGAATAATATCTTGTATACAAAAGACATGATTTTATAATTAAATTACAGAAACATAAATGGACTAAAATAATTTTAATGCCATTCCTATGAAAAGTAAAACAACAGATTCTATCTAAAGGATAGAATTTTATAATTAAATTATAGAACCATAAATGGAACTCAAAATGTTTTAATAACAATTCCTATAAAAATTAAATTTTATTCTCCTCCCACGATATGCTCTTCATTGTGGGTTTAAAACTCTAACTATTGTTTTCTTTTACGAATGTTATTTATTTAATAATTTTTTTTCTTTTAGAAATATTTATAAAATTGTAGTTAATTTAATTTTTGTATCAGTATTCAAAAAATTGCAATTAAATATGTTTTGTTATCATTAATAATAAAATTTTAATTAAATAACTCATTATTACTGAAATAACTCAAATATTCAAAAAGTTATGAATTCGAAATCACACTACCAGACGTAAGAATCACTGAAAAAGCCACTTTTTGAAAAGAATTTAAAAATAAAATTACTGACAAATATATTATTTTCAATTACTTAAAAGGTTGTCAAAGATTGAATATGCCAAATCTAAAGAAAAATCTAACAATTACTTTTGTTATAGCAGCGTAGCACCCAATTTTTATAACAAAACAAATGAAATACTAGTTAGTCCAGTTGAAACAAGACTCACAGTACTCGGACTGTTTCTCAGCAAACTGAATTAAGGTTTACTGAAATTTTGATTAGGATAGGCATAAAAATTCTTGTTTAAATAAGAGCATAATAACTAAGCATCACACGTTGCTTATCACGGGCACATAGAACTATTATAGAATCAGAGCACCATCGTCTTGGAATAAGGTGTAGCGCGTCTTCCTCGTGATCAGGGCGTCCTAGGTTCGAGTCCAGGTTCGGCCCTGGTTGTTTTGTGTTCCATCTGTAAGGTGTATGAATATTCCCCCTTGTAAAAAAAGACTGTGCAAGTTACTGTGATAAATGTGTAGCCAAGTTGTACTCTTGGCCCTAGTTGGTACTACTTCAAAAACAAGACACGCTCCTTTGGTTTAAAATTGCCTGTCAGAGCGCTTATCCATGGCAAGTGCTATTAGTAACAGCAACATAATCAGAATAAGCAAACTGTTAAGGATGCAATCTTTCTTTTATTAAAAGAATAAAGCTTAAAAGACGAGAAATGATAGTAAAAACATTTGATGTCCATAAAGTATTAACTGTAGCTGCCCCTGAGCCAGGGGCAGCTACAGTTAACTGACAACATAATAACTGATATTTTTTTATTAATATTATATTTCATATCTGTTAGAATATGAGTATAAAAATAAATTTCTTACACAAAGAAAACTGGTATTACCTTTTGATTTATTAAATCGCATCCTATTATCATGTGTTTGGGAAAAATTCGTATTTGAGCAGTGTAATTGATAAGCATTTTACCTTTCTAAAAATGATGCTGGTAGATAAAAATTCTTTTTTAAAAGGCACTCGATAAAAAAATATTAAATAAAAAAATGTAATTGTATTACACAGAAATTGAAGCTGAAGGTTTTGAGTAGGACGCAAACTTAAAAGAAATAATAAAAGAAACCTTAACGACTTTGCCAATAAAAATTGCGTATTGGCATAGAAACGATTAGTTATTTATAGCTCCAGGATCTTACGAAATTCAATGCTTTTTCTTCCCTATACCGAAAACTAGATCACTTATTTAAGAAACTATCAATTTGAATCCTCCCCACTGCCCCAGCTGCTCGACAATGAGCTTATGAAGATATTTCTTGCATTCATTTTCTCCTCAAGTAGGAAGTACTCCATCTTTACGAAGAAGTGAAAGTTTGTTGCTTTCAGTAATCCACCGGTATTCGGCAGATGAGAGAGCAGAGAACAATAACATGAGCTGGCCGAAGAGGGAAAAAAAAGGGAATCAAGAAAAAAAAATTACTGTGATGATGATGGCGATTTCTTAAATAACCGGACATCGCACCAGTGAGTCAACTGCCAGAACTGGAGCACATTTCGATGTTCGCTTCCATCCATTGTGTTATTGTTCGAGCGTCGATGGAAGTTGTCGATATTGATTGCGTCGGACCTGCCGACTTCTTGACCGGTTCTTTAAAAGGGTAGGAAAGTCATTGATATGCAGATGGCGTGTGGCTCAAAAAAGGATTTTTCGAAAGGAAAAACGAGGCTTTGAAAAAAATCGGAATCATTACGGACACAGTGATCAGGTTTCTTCATTTTTCCAAGAATGGCCGCGGGTCACCAGTGGCAATGATGGAACGGGAAGGTACGAGGTGTGTGTTGCCAAACTGCCTATTAAAACTTCTCAGCTTTTTTTTTTTTCGAAAGAGACCTGACTGCTCCAGATCAGAGCTGTCATCGAAAGTCGAAACCATCAATTCGTTGATATGCAGACGCAAATCAGTAGGCTCTAAGTGATTTCAATTGACGAATAAAAGTTTTATTTGCTCGATACCATCATTTTTGTTCCATATTGCAATAGATAGGGCAATACAATATCGCTTTTAAAAAAATATTTGCTTGCAAATAAATGTATTATTACGGCTGGTGGATCACATGGATAAATTGAACAAATATTCAAAGCTTTAATAAGGCTTTTTGCATCAATTTTTTAAAATTATTGAGTAGTTATTTTTTATCATCATATCTGTACAGCATAGTGGCTACACGAGAGTAAGGATTAGATGATGCAGGATATGTTTTCACTTCCGCGATGTTATTTTCCCTTTTAAAAAACGACTGTCCAGTTTTTAACTACGAACATCAATCTTCTTTTAATACAACGATTTTATCAGTAAGCAATCTAGTGGGAGAAAATCCTCATTATAATGTCTTCCTATTTTAACAGTTACTTAGCTTTTCAATCGAATATAATTATTTTTAGCTTGTGCTACTTGCTTTTAAGTACTTAAACACTTTTTTTTATAAAATGAAATAGTTCAAATGTGAAACTTTTTGACGGTAATTTTAAGTTACAATATGTCCAAATATTTTTTATTGAACAAATAGAAATCCCTGAGCACCTCTAAGTATCACACGGATCTTACAGAAGTAGACAACACATTACATAAAGACATCACATACAGAACAGTTGCTCACGTATCACATTCTCTTGCACAGCTTTTTACAGAGGGGTACATTCAAACATACCAAATATGGAACAGATAAAGACTAATCATGCTCGAACCAAGACTCTAACCCAAGACGCGCAGATCATGCTGCAGATGCGCTACCTCGGTGACAGGGCGTCGACATGTTAACATATTCACCATACATTTGGCATTATGACCCTTTTCGGGCTTCGTGGAAATTAAAATCTATTTCCAATTCTCCTTAAAAGCGTTGACCAAACCCATTGTCTTTGTGACTGGCACCTTAACATTATCACCCGAGGCATCTACCTCCCCCCACCTACTTTACCTCCAGTCGATATGCCAGGGTTACAACATATACTTGTATCGAAATCAGTAAGAATGTATCTTCGAGTATTAATTTAAAAAAATACCACAGATTGTAACGAAAATATAAAGATTTATGTTCTTTCTCATCTCTTACCATATAAAACCGTCATTTCTAAATAGCATTTTTCCAACAAAAACTTCAAGTAGTATAGCAACATAAGGTGAGAAAGGCAAAAGGGAACATAACAAACACATTTGTGGAATGTTTTATTTTTAAATGGCATTCATGTTTTCCAGCTTCTTTTTCATGTTTTATTTTTAAATGGCATTCATGTTTTCCAGTTTCTTTTTCATGTTTTATTTTTAAACAGCATTTTTCACAAAGGAACATACAGTAGCATAGCAGTTTTGCACAGGAAAAGCAAGGATGAACATAAGAATCAAATTTATGCAATATTGTAGCGATGTAAAACAAACCCATCACTTCCACTTTTAGATGATGGGGGAGGGGTGCAGAGTACGAAAATTTATTATTTCTTATTAAAGCATATTTTTTTTGTTTATCTTGAGGATGAAAAGGAATATTTTAATTCAGTTTCATTTAAAAATAATTAAAGATCAGTGTGTCGTTTTAAGATCAAGTGACTGAAAATTTCCGATTTAATTTTTTAAATACATTTTGAAATAATCAGTATATTTATCTAACCATGAAATTATATTGAAATTCTTACTAAAAGCCTGTAAGCTTCTTTTTCTTTAAAGAAAAGAACCTCTTTGAACTTATATACCTTCATCATAATTTTTATGGTTTATTTAATGAACTTGAGCCTGCATGCAAACATTGACAATCGAAAAATTTATACAATAGGAAATTATTAATGAATAGTTGGTCTCTTCCTCAATAAAATTCAAATTAAATCATGTAAGAAACAAGTTATTTAAAGGAAAGTCCTAGAAAAAAAACATATCTTACTCAAACAATATCTGGAAGCTCATAGTTCAAATGAAAATATACCGAAAAATTCTTGGAATCAGGTGTAATCGAACCACGAAATTGATAAAATAATAATAAACCGCAAAATAAAATGCCTTAATATATTCTAGAGAACTTTGCTCCTCTTGAAATTGCAAATCCTGTTTAATAAGAGGAGAAACGCAGTAACTTCGAATTCCAAGAATTTTAAATTTAAATTTTAACCCGTTCTTTTAAGTTTAAATTGAACTCACACATCTTCCTGCTATGGCTTTTATATTCTTGGAAATACAGAATTGGGTACAGACAGGCTTCTGCAATTGAATAAAGGGGTGGAGAATGTCAAAAATCCTTAAATTTCTTATTTTTCCTTCTTTTCTGAATAATTATTTTAAAAAAAAACTAAAAATTTCCTACTTTTAGGTAATGAATGCGGATTTAAAATCTTAATCTTCATTGAAAAACTAATATTAGAATTCATTCAGACATTTTACTTTAAAAAATTACTATTATATCGGTGTTGTTTCATAAAATAATCCACGTAAATTTTCCTTTTATTTTACCGATTTTTGTTTATTCAAATAACTGTTTTTGGCGTCAAGATTTTAATTAAATTTCTTATGCATAACATGATGACCATTATTTTTTCAAAGAATTTTTCTTTATTATTTTTTATAATTTTTAAAAAAAATAATAAATTAAAAACTGTTAAAAATTTTAAATAAATTTTAAAAAATTGCTTCGAGTTCATCTGTTTCTCTAGATTAAATTTAAAGAGGTACAAAAAAGGAAAAATTTTGAGCTATAGTAATTTTTGAATTTAACTAGGAGAAATGTTATAATTTAACTAACTTTTTAAATATTTCCCTGAAATTTCAAAAAAAAAAAATCACTCCGTTATACACATTTTGTTTCTCGAGATCAAGTCTGTGTTATGTCCATAGATTTAATTCCAGCTGTTATATTTGGCGCAGCATAGCTGAATTTGGCTTTTGTGAAAAAAAAAAAAACCGCTATATAACTTAACCTAACCAGCGTTGAGATCTGTAAAAGCCATCAAAACACATATGTTCCTTTTTTTATTAATAGAGATTGATGACATAAACAATGAAATTTTCCCAATTTAAATACTCAATACTATATTTATGTAGAAAACATCCATCACATTACATAAATAAACATAATCATTAAGATACATTTTATCCTTTTTAGAAATGTTTCAAGAAAATCGAAAACACACACATACATAAATAAGGAAAAAAAATGCATTTCATGATGAATTATTTTGAATTTTCCGACCAAATAAACAATGACGACAATACATTACTTATAAAATAAACATGTGCCAACGGACACATGTCATGCTTTAAGTAATCATGATATCATCTTTAAAAAAAGGAGGTGAATCTTGTTTTATTTTCCCTCTAAATAATACAGCAATGCCAACCACAAATTCTCAAGGAGTATCATTAAACATGAGGAGGAAAATAAAATTCAACTTATTAATATTAATGTTATTGCCTGAAAAACCGATTATAAAAATGAATTTTCGAATTTTTATCATAAGCAAACGACGGAATTCTGCATTTCATCCCAATTTCATTTATTTTTATTTTCTTGTTAATTTTGCGAGCCACACAATGAAATCTATAATTTTTTTCCCTTGGACATTATCAACCAAAAGATTAAAAGACGGCATTGTATTCTAATCAGTGTTTATAAGATGTTGTTATTTTCAAGCAAAATGGGTCAAAGAATTCACTGGTTTATTATTACTGTGCTAATGGCATTGTTTATATATTTAAAATTACTGAAAAGGTAATATCTCCCTAATAATTGTTTTCATTTAACATTTAATTTTATTTCCACTGGTATGATTTTAAATAGCGCATTAGTAAGTTTAGAATTTTTAAAGGAAGATTATTGTTATTTGGGCATAAAGTTTTGTGAACTATTTTTAATCCGCAATCCGTGTTTAATTTACAATTTTGGGATTCAAAACTGAGCTATTTTTTAGCAATCATTTAAAAGTTATTTGAAAAGAAAAAAAGAAAATAATGATCGGATTGTTGAGATAAAATCTATGCTTTTAATATTTTAAAATAATGAAGGAATTAGAATATGAGTAAAACCACTAAAACTATATTTAAAAGTGGCAAAAATAGCAACTATTTAAGAAATACATTTTACAAAAGTTGAATTATTATTCAATACAAATTCTCTCTTAGAAGTATAAACAGATAACTCTAAAGTGTTATGTAATTTTGAAACTTTTGTTGTTGATTAAATTTTAAATATAATCATTATTTCCAAGTAATTTCTAATTATAACTAAAAAGAAATAATTACGGGGAGTAGATCTAAAGGAATCTGATGTATTTTGGCTCCTGGTCTATTCAAATAATCATTGCTTATAATGGGGGTAGTAATAATATTAGTTTTGTATAAATTAAATCAGAAGCTCTCAAAAACTGAAGTCTGTTGAAACCGAAAAAGTATTCCTTAACGAATTTCAAGCTTAATATTCTCATATTAACATTTAAGAGAATTTTGCGAAGTTCAGAGTTTTTGTGTATTTAAAAAAAAATCAATTAAACCCATTTGCAACCTTATCACACAGAAATTTCCCTGAATATTATAGATATTTTAAGATTTTTTAAAAATAATCTTTTTAATCATTTTATAACTTTAAGTTTTTAAAACAAAATAATAGCAAATTTCTAGAAGTTGTAAAGAAACATCAATAAAATAACTAATTTTCCTTTTTTAAACTCGTATAATAAAGTATGAAAAAAAAGTGTCAATTTGAAAGTTTTGAAACGGATTAATTTTGAAGATATTCAATTAAATAACAAAATCTTATAAAATTTTATTTGTAATTTTATAATTATTTACATAGAGTGAACTGACCTGAACTAATAAAAAATAAACAATTGAATACTCAATCCCTCTAAAACTTTTACTAAATCACTTCCAAATACGAGTACGATAAATCGAAAATTATTGTATGTTGCATTATTTAAATTTAAAATTTATTGTATTTTTAATTTTTAAAAAAGGGGCAATGAAATTATTTTCTCAATTTTTGAATTTTCTAAACTGCAGAAATGCAAATCAATGCATATTTTACTTCACCTTTTCATTGCATTTTCACGATTTTCTTCGAAGATACTTTTAAATACAAAATAAATTAAAAAATTAAATCCCAATAATATCTATAAAAAATTAAAAGCAGCATATTTCAATACAATTTGTAGAATAAAAGCTGAACTAAATTGCAATCAAAACTGA
>JAOUZG010019144.1:7696983-7718294 GCA_026289955.1 Argiope argentata
CAAAACTGAATAAATTTCTATACAATTTGTAGAATAAAAGCTGAACTGAATTGCAATCAAATCTGAATAAATTTCTATAAAATTTGTTGAATAAAAGCTGAATTAAATTGCAATCAAAACTGAATAAATCTCTCACCTACAAAAAACAAATTGAATAAATAAACGGGGAAAAATACGCCTCCGCTACTAAAAGTACAATTTATAAGCTGCTAAGCCATCTAAAGCTTTTCGCTATGCATCAATCACTTAAGACAAAAAAGCCTTAATCCTATCTGTAACGCCTTAATGCGATTTAAGTAAAAATTCAACCTAACTGCCTAGAGAGAAGAGGCGAAGTTACAACGATGCATTCCTTCTTTAGCATACAACAACATTGCTTTTTGTTTTACTTTTCTTTTTACCGCCTCTTTGCCTCTTGTAACTTTTACGACGTTGTTTATGATCCTGCCTTTTTATAACGGAAATGGTCGTTATCGTTGTTGGGAGGTATAACGCCGACTGAGAACATCTGAAAAGGGACCTCACACCGTGGAATGACGAAGGCGCAGAGGGTATAAAAAAGGCAAAAAAGAAAGAAAAAAATTAAAAAGAAATGATAACCAATTTCACGCTTTATCAGGCACACCTGGTCAGATTGGAAATCCAAGCAGATGATAGGCAATTTACGTCTCTTCAAATGATTTGAAGTTTTCATTGGCGATTGTTGCTTTACCATTGGCGAGTGTTTTTTGCTGCCAGTTGTTGCTTTAGCAGATATCTCGTGATTTTTGCAATTAGGCATTAAAAAAGCGATGTGTTCAGAGTAGAGACCTTATAAAATTTCAACTTTTGTAGAGGTTATTTTAGTTAAGTTTAATTGAAAACAATCCAATCTAATGGAATTCAAGCAGATGATAGATAAATTGCTTCTTCAATTACTTGAATTTTCATTGGCGGTTAAGTGTTCTGTTGTCAATTGATTTTTTAACAGATATATTTTGATTTTTTTACGATAAAGCTTTTAAATAAGATACGTTAAAAACGTAAAACTTAAGAAATTTTACTGTTTGTTTAGTTTAGTTGAATTCGGTTACATTAACTCCTTGTTTTGAAATACCATGAGTGCTAATTTTGACCCTTAATCAGATGACCAGGTTTATATTATTACCATTGGTTTTTGATGAAAAAGCGAACTAAAAGTTATTTTCTAAAGCAGCTGCGATGTTTTCCTCAGAATTAACTATTTGGACTCTTTTAATTAAGTTTTTACAGTTCACAGGTGAATATATTAGCAACTTTCAGCTGTGTTGTTGTGGACAAACTCGCTGAGGACCATCAGCGACTTTAAGCCTGATCGGCGTCTCTTGTTTTGTAGTAGCGCCAACTAGGGCCAAGAGTACGACTTTTGCTACTCACTGTTCACATTCGCTTGCACAGTCATTTCTACAGGGGAACACATTCACACACCTAACAGATAGAACACAGTGCAACCCTGCCAAAAACGGGACTAGAATCTGGGACGTCCAGATCACGGGGAAGACGCTTTATACCTATGCCAGGAAGCCGACACGATCATTTGCTGTTGATAAGTTAGTTGTTGTTGTTACTTAAGGCACTTGCCATGTACAAGACCCCGCCGATTATATCATAAAATTTTAAGCCGAAAGAAGCGCCTCTTGTTTCAAGTAGCGCCAACTAGAGTACGACTGAGCTACACACTCATCACAGTCACTTGCACAACCATTTTTTACAAGAGGGCACATTCACACATCTCACTGATAGCACACAGAAGAACAACCATGCCCGAACCGGGACTCCCAGAACACGGGGAAGACGCGCTACCTCTGTACCAGAAAGCCGGCGGTGTTGATAAGCTTTATTTAATATATTTGATCCTTTTTGGGGCAAATTCAAATTATTCGATAAATGTAATATAACTTGATAATATGAATTCAGACATTACGAATCATGGTGAGGGTTTATGGTAAAAAAATGTTAAAATTATGAATTAACATAAAAATTATGATTGAATTATATATGAAAATAATCAAGTTTTAAAATCTCGCTTAGAAAAAGATTGTAAAACCTATGAACTGAAAATGAGAAAAATAGTAGGCATTGTTTCATCATATATTGTTGATATTACTGTGGAAATGTTTTAAAAGTTTTATATTAAATTGCGAGAATATTTATCTGAGTTATGATAAGAAAATAAACCATAACAAACTTTAAAAATAAAAGCTGGTTGTATTAATAATGGCATCTAGGAAGCTTTAAATAATAATATGCAGAAGCAAGAGAATATTACAGATAGAGATGAAGATACAAGTTCATTTTCTGATTCGAAAATAAAAGATACAAATTATATGTATATGAGTGGAAGTTCAGTTTCAAAGTCACAATTAATACTAAACAAATCTTTCCATATTGTAAACAATTTTTAAGAAAAGATTCATTAAATAAGCTTCAGAAAACCTGAAAATTTTCCAAAACATAAATTACTCTTACTGAGAGATGGAGGTTCTTACTGTAAATATTTAAATGATTTGAAACTGTATAAAATACGATTTGAAGAGTTTCATCGATTACATTGCCAAAGGATGTTTGGATCATCATCCCTTCTCTTTTCTTTTCAAGATGAAGTTCAACTTCTTATTGTCATTGTCAATAGCTGTTTTTTATATTATAATAAATTGTATTATTAGCAATTTTTGAAATATTAGTGATAGAATATAGAAATATAAAAAGTGTTTTGTTGTACATTCATACATTCTTCTGATTTAAGAAGTACATTCATACATTTCATGATTTAAAGTTATTTTACAGCACAACTACTCAAAAGAAAGAACATTTTTGTACTGTAATTTACATTATTAAATTCCTTTCATAATTATTCAGTTTTACAAGTAATGAATGCTCAAATATATTGTTTTAAAGTTCCATGAAAAATTAATTGATTTTTTTTCAAAATGCTTATCCTTTTGTTTGTAAATTTTTAAAACTCTAAATACTTAAGTTTGCTAAACAAATTCCTACCTTAACAGATGTTTTACAAAATACGTGAAATCTGAATGAATTTTTAGAAGAACATAAGAAATTTCATTCTTCTAAGAACCAAATCATTGGCTAATTTAGATTTGTACTACGATTATATAAAATTATTTAATTTAATGTTTGAATATAATGCTGCGTTTTTAAAACTCTTCTTAAATTTCTTAAAGAATTATGCTCAAATCTTGTTAGAAAACATTGAATACAAGTATTATCTCAGTTCTTAAAAGTTTGCATAATAGTTTGATTATAGCAAAATTCAATTTTTATATTTTTATATTTCTTTTAAAACTTTAAAATTTGAAAAAATTCAGTATTTATAATATTTTAATTTTATATATATCCTAGAGAGAGTTTTAAAAAAATTAAGATAAAAAATCGTATGCTATTCAGTAAAATTATTCCTATAGTGTAATGTATTTAAGCATTTGATTTATAAGTATCAATAATTTAGTGTTATATCAATTCAGCTCCATAAAATGACTTTGTAAAAATTTGACCTAAATCTAACTACTTTACAATCTGAGCAAATCTAATTTTGTGCTTCTAAAAATTTACTTTTATTATTCAAATAAAATTGAATAAATATTTTCTAATACGCAGAATAACCATTCGAATTGCAGCTCAGTAGCTAATTTTTAGCCCCTTAATTTCGTACTTCAATTTGAAGAAGTGCGTCAAATGTTGTAAAGAGTTGTATGTTATATTGTTTAAAACAATAAATTTACTTGCCGAAAAAAAAGTTATGATTTCAATATTTTTGCACACATTTTCTGCCTTTTTAATTATATTTTATAAAAAAAATTTCACATTAATATCTTAAATAAATAAATTTCAACTTTCCTGTGACTAAAACTAATTGAGTTATGGAACTTTGAATAGCATTATTTTAAACCATTTAAGTGATCGGCTCAAAGAATATTCTTCAAAAAATAAATGGATTTCCTTTTTGAGCGTGTTGATGGGTATAAATAAAGAAACACAAAGCGGCAAGACACGATCATATTCGTTCTCAGAAGTTTGAAAAAAATTCTTTTGAAAAAACTGGAGCATCATTAATGTTGCGATAAAATATAGAAAGAATAATTTAATAAGAGGTTGTTATCATCTTTAATTAGGTTTTTTATCACACTGTCTGAAATATTATTTTGAGAGTAATTTAAATCAATTTATTGAATAAAAGTATATGCCAATCTCTGATTTACAATTTGTAATTTGGACACCCTTATGGTGGACACCTTTAAAATAAGGATTATATAGTTTTATATATTTCAGAAGACGAAACGAATGCTAGCATATATTGAGGAAAACAAATTTCAGCAGTCACTTACATTATCTATTAATACAATTTAGTCCCTGTCTATTATAAAATACTAGTTAAAATAATTAATAATTTTAATAAAATGTCCACTAATTATTACTTCGTCTCAAGGTATCAAAATTAATATCTGCTGGTACCCTAGCATAGAGGTAGTGAGTCCTCCCCGTGATAGGGGCTTCTCGGGTTCGAGTATGGTTCTTTATCTGTGTTCTATCTGTGAGGTATGTGAATGTGCCCTCCCCCCTCCCAGTAAAAAGGGACTGTACAAGCGAATGTGATGAGTGAGTAACTAAGTCGTATTGTTGTCGCTACTTGAAACAAGAGACGTTCCATCGGCTCAAATTCGTTGACGCATTATCGAGCTTGCCCATGGTAAGTGTCATTGAAAACAACAACAACAAATTAAAATCTGAATTGATATTTCCAAATTGCTGTTTTTAACAATCTGCTGTATAATCTCTTGTTTGCTTCACATCGATAATCATTCAAATTTATATCCTTAAAAACTACTTTTCAGTTGTCAGATGAATAAAAGATTGCATAAGTTTAAATTGAGCGCAAGTGCATATCACAGCGATGTATTTAATAATCATGCGAACCAAATGCTTGTAATTCTTATCTCGCTCTAAAATTAAAATACTTTACATACTTATTAAATAATATTTTATAAAAATGAGCCCTTCAACAGTTCAAGAAGGAACTACTTAACCCTTTATTCACTTAAAGGATGATGAAAGAGGCCCTATTTGTCATATCCATCATGCAGGAAAATGGGCAGTTAGCACGCTTATGATATACGCACCCACTGCTCAATCAAACTGAGAAAGCTGACGTGTTAAATTATAATTTGATGAATTAGGATTGAGATTAAAAGAGTTTCACAATTTGAATTTAATAATTATCATCAACCCATTTTCAAGATGAAAAAAAAATATGGTAATTTAGTAGAAGTATGGGTATCAGTCATACTTATTAAGTGAATAAAAAAAACAACAGGAAAAAAAACTGGCACTTGATTTTCCTTTTTAAATTGCAAGCGTGGTTGAAACTGAAGTTTTCTTAATTGTCTGATGCCTATCTTAATGAATTGCATGCAAATTTATATTTTTTAAATATTTTTCGAAACCGTTAATTTTTCAGAGACTCATGTAATAGTTTCTAAAATAGGTTAAAAAAAGGTATTATTTTTTCCTAAGTTAATATCAATTTTTCTTCCTCTTTTAGGAATATTTTTGATTTATTTTTTATCTAAGCAATTTGACCTAACAACATTCAAATATCTTCTGCACATTCGAATTTTTCCATTGTATATTTCCTTACATTTTTTTTGATATCGGTTGTGACGTTTCTTCATGCTGATTTGACTTTCTATATGCAAATAGAAAGAATCAGTATGGCAAGAAAAATTTTCAGCGTGATTTTCCCGAATCTCTGTATTTTAGATTTTCCTATGTAACCAGAAGGAGGATCACCATTAAATTTTCTCGCATACTGTCCTCTTAAGGTAATCTTATTCTCCACATAAAATTACAGACATTGGAAAAGGTCGCCAAAATTTTACATAGCATTAAATAAAAAATGTTATTAACTATAAAACTTTGTTGTGAATCTAACATTTTGGCTAAATCTATCGTGTAAATACTTTCTTGTATGCTTTTTTTTGCCGGTCTAATGAAACTAAAATTTTTCAAGAAACGCAATTGTAGTTACAAGATAACATATCAAATTTCATTGATTTAAGTTATTACGTTTGCATGAATACGCAAATACGGATTAGCATAGAAAATTTTATATGAATTTATATATTAGATGCTATTGGTAATCCTGTATACCAAATTATATTCATCAGATTTTTTTGGGTTATGAAGTTATCGAGCTCTATGGTTATCGAATACCCGGATAGACAGATTTGTTAAAAAGTCTATAGAAATTTACAAGTTAGCATTATTTACTTTCTTCGCTCATTTAAGGCACTTCACAAGCCAGCTTTCTGGCACAGAAGAAGCGTGTCGTCCTCGTGTTCTGGGAGTTCCGGGTTCAAGTCCCGGTTCGGGCATGTTTGTTCTGTGGGCTATCTGTGCGATGTGTGAATGTGCCCTCCTGTAAAAAGGTGCTGTGCGATTGTGTTGAGCGCGTAAATAAAGGCGTACTCTTGGGTCTTGTTGGCGCTACTTGAAACAAGAGACGCTTATCTACGGCTTAAAATCTGCTGGTGCATGCATGGCTTGTCCATGGCAAGTGTTACATGTGACAACAACGATACGTAATAAAAATACATAATATTCAGAATGCCTATTAAAAAATCCAAATACTTCGCAAGTCGGCAGCTCAAATGTTTTTCTGCTCGATAATTAAAAATGAAATAGAGCTACGTGGATGAAGGTCGGCTAAATAAATTTAAAATATGTGTTGGAAAGTTGAACATTTTTCAGTTTGTATTTGCACAAGCATGTAAATAGGATCTCAAAATCATAGAAACTTAGATATACGAAATATAGTAAGAGAGTTTAGGACTACAATTCTAATTTTGAGTCAACTTGTTTTTTCAATCGACTGAAAAGAAGAGCCTAAAATACACATTCAGCTTTCTTGTATTTGTGTATTACATCAATCAAAAGATTCATCTTCAAAGAAAAGGTCGCCAAATATCTTATTTAATAGAATTGCGCACCATTTTGACATTGCTAATTCTTTGAACTCTTTACTATCCTTTCAGACGCCATTAAAGATTTTTTTTTTATTTCTTATTATGATATTCTACTTCTTTATTTTTACTTTTAATCTTTAAAATTGCTTTCAAGATATAAAAAGAGCATATTAGTTTTTAGGGACAATTCAACTAAAACAATTATGTACAGTTACTTATATTTAGGCGCAGTAAATAAATTTCTGTATTAAGTGGTTAGTTAAGCATCGAGTTACATTTCTGGGTGCATTGCAAAAGTACATTTATAAAAAATGTGCGAAAAATTTTCTAGGAGGATCACTTTCACTGATTTTTAACACTATTTGTTCAAATTGTTCAATTATTTGTGACTTTTATTCAATTATTCGCAGATATTGTTCAAATATCCACGACATTTTTCAACCTTGCTTATTAGTGATTTATTATCTTATTGCTTTACAAAATAGATGGTAATTCTTCATTTTGAAAATTTGAAATGTATCCTTATTTTGATTAAGAAATTCGCTTATATCTGTCACTTTTAAATAATTTTACTTCGCAAAGTAGTGATACGCAGGTAGCAAAATGAATGCTTTTCTAGAATTCTTTGTCAAACGCATTCGTTTTTTTAGCTATTGTTTTTCCTTGGTTAGTAAATTTTTTCTTATTTTATTCGCAATAATTTTACACAAACATTTTTTAAATGTCAGTGTATTGATTAAATAAAAATAAATATTTCCAGCTAAATATTTACATGAAATCAAAGCCCAATGGTGCTTGCTTAGAGGCTTGGGTGGTTTCATTATCTTTAAACAATCTATAGTTGGATGTTGTCAATCTACGATTTGGCCTCTAGGCAGATCTCCTAACTTCATGTTCAATATTCTAAGATGGCCATGGATTGATTAATCTAAATTCACATCTCAGATTGAAATCAGATATCTTTTTTATTCTTAAAAGCCTTGCCATCACAAGGCTAAAAATCATTTAATTTCAATCTATGAATAGTGCCAACAGTCAACTTCTTTATAAGTTCAAGTCATATTTATACTTGAGGTGCTATTATTCACAGTTAAAATATTTTTGATAAAAGCTTGACTGTCAGAATCTTGTGGTGAGGAACACAAAATGCTATCAAGATGTTTTGAAGAATATCATTTAATAAAAGAATGTTAAAATATCATTTGTTTGATTCAGATATAGCAAAGTAGGCATTCTTTTCATTGAATTCTTTATGGATTTTTTCACCATACTTTTATTTGAAAATCATTACCATGAATGAAAATATGATAATTTATTTTATAAATCAGTTGACTGTTAAGGCAAATTTTTTTAATATTTAGTTAAGACTAATTATGTACTATAGAAAAGTTAAAAACACCATATTCTTAATTTAACCACAGCAGTATGAGCAATTGCCATATTCCTTTATATGCATTTGTTTTTATAGTATTGTTACCACGAATGAAAATAAAATATTTTGATGCGAATATTTTATGAACATAAATCCAAATTATCATCAGAATTTGGTAACATATGTTTCGAAAAGAATATAAAAATATCGTTTATTTAATTCAACTATCGCGAAAAGAATGAATACCCTGTTGATAAGAAAATATCTCTCCTACATTTACTATAATGCTGAATGTTATGAATATGACTCATCGGAATAGCATTTCCATAATCAAAAGGAAAAGCAGGTGCCATTTTCTACTATTCTTTTATACCCATTTGTTTTTAAAGTATTGTTATCACGAATGAGAATATAATAGTTAAAACATTTTGCTGCGAATATTTTCTAAGCCTAAATCCAAAACACAGGATTTATGACAAAGAATATATGCTAAAATTACGTAAAAAATATCAGTTATTTGATTCAAGCATCCTCAAATGAATGAACGCCATATTGAAGAAAAAATATCATTTCTACATTTAGTACAAAGTTGAACTGAATGGATATGACTCATCGGAATAGCATTTCCAACAGCGAAAAGAAAAGCAGATGATGGGAAAAGAACCTAATGCACCAAGAATCATATTACGACAACGTCAGGAATCTTAATTATATATTTGATGAATAAAATTAATAGAACGGAAGCAAACCTGATTTCTATAAGAGCTGCAGGTGAAAAATAAACGGGTAGATCTCAAAATGTTGTTAGTCTGGAGAGGAAAAAAAATCCCATCTGTCTTTTCATCACATTTGCGGATTGTTTTGAATTAAAGAGTTGCGTTCGCGTATTGGTTTCTGTCTACCGTTGATAAAATACCGTTTTAAATCGCTATAATTTTGCATATAATTCAAAATAAAGCTTCAAAAACTATGAAATAATTAGGTAAAGAATTCATTTATTACAGTGATAGGATTGTTTCATTCCATTTTTAAAGCATGATTTTAAGTTTTTCTTAGCAATTAATTTATTAATTTTAGTTTTTCTAATGCAATAGAAACCTAAAATTAAGGGTTTAATTTCATTTGTACAAAACAAGCAATGCTGAATCGAAATCGAAATCCAAACGAATGGTTTAAAATTTAAACTTCTTTATATTTTCGTCCCATTTAAGGGTCTAAAAATGCTTATATTTCTTCAAATGTTTTATAAAAGAATATTTCTTCTTTTTACTTTTAATTTAACTAAAATAAGCTTCTTAATAAATAATCAAATTTGGAGATATTTTCAAATGACACTGTTTGCAGATTATTTTAGATATTTTAGCTATGTAACTACAAAATTATTGAATTAATGGTAAATTCATAAAAATATGAAATTATGCTATGCTCCCAATGCAGTGAATAGTTTAACCAGCAGTTGTAGGCAATCTTGAGGTGCTTATCATAATTTTATTCGAGTTCTCAATTTTTTTAAAAATCCTGAATTAATTGCTTAGAATTAATTGCTGTTGCATAGAAAAAATTCTACTGAATTCGTATTTTTATCCGTTCTATAAGAAAAATAACATAATATATGATGATCTGAATTTCAATTGACATTTATCAAAATGGAATTAGAATTATTATTCAACTATTTTGTGAAAATTTTGAAACAAACTTCTTGAAATAGGATCGAAAAATAGTTTTTTACTAATTGTTTCTTGCAAGGAGTGAAATCTAACAAATAATTTTCTTGTAACGCATATTGCAACTAGTAAAGTAATACATGATAGTTAATATTCTGATATTCACTTGATTGTAATTGTATACGGATAGACAATATTATAAAGGATATTTAAAAATTATATCTGTTGGTATAAACTTTGTAAAATAAAAAAAATACAAAATAAAAGAAAATAATTTTATACTAATATACCGTGTAAGGAAATAATTTTAGACGAATAATAGCTTGCAAGTTTTTATTAAATGATAAATTTTTTTATATGAAATACATAATGAGTTATAGTAAGGCAGCAGGGCATATGAAATAATCAATGTTATAACTGATATTTAAAAATTAAATGCTTTGCCAATAGAAGATCAGAGTAAACTTTGAAAAAACTTCTGAAAATAAAACCGGAATACAATTCAAGACAAACTGAATTCTTTTAAATCACATTTAATTTTATTTTTATATAATTGACGGATGAGAAAAAAATAAGAATCGTGTTTATTTATGGCAATTTGTTTTTAAAAATTTTTAAGCTGTCATTCATGTCTGTTATCGACCTTGCTACCCCCTCAAGAATATTCACCTGTAGATCAAATGATCGCTACTATAAGTTTTTCTCATGCAAATTTTCATCCTCTTGATTATCCTCAACAGTCTTCGATCATAATAAACCAAAGAGGTTTGATTTATAAGAGGAACCGCTTTATTTAAAGCAGATTATATTTCAGCCATAAATCTTACTTATATTTCTTACAAGACGAAGAAGTCTCCTGCTTCGAATGAATTAAAGCCTTGGAATAAAGGAAAAAGTTCGAAATCAATCTTTGCTTTATGAAAGCTCAAGCAGGCCTGATTGATTTTTTTAATAATTAGTATTCATTAGTTAAGGTTATTTTATTAGTTTCCTTATGATATTATTTTCCTGATTCGAATCATTGACCCCGCCTTTTGTCGATATATTTTGTAGAAAGTTCTTTATAAAAATATGGCGTAAAAAAGAAATGCATAGGAAATAGTGATACACAACTATAGGAAGAAAGTTAATCGAAGAATTCGAATTTCAGATAAGCGCAATGTTTTAACGGTGCTTTTTGTTTTCTTTATTATAAAGAAAAACTATTAAGAAAATATACATTTAAACATTTCTAGAAGTAGTAACATCCAGGTAATGTAATTTGAAAAGTCAAAAATAATAGGAATACGTTTTACATGAAATTATTCTTTATGAATCGTGCTTAATTACAATAGATACTGTTGTAGATAAATTTCCCATACTGTAATCCCATTCGAGTAACACGTGACTTTCGAATCTCGCTGTACAGAAGCTCTTTTTTATTTTTTTAAAAAATCAAATATTTTAATATTTAATGATGGTATGACAAATTTATTTAAACTAAACTCTATAATAAATAAATGTTCTATACTGCGAGACATTTCGTAAAGCAAATTCGATCAAAGCATGACTTTCTAAAGCTATCATGCACGTGTTTACTTCATCAAAAATCGAAAACTTTTAATGGGATTTTATAAAAAAATTAAGATGTTTTTTTAAATTTTATTATACATTTAATAATAATAATGATACAAATGTAATAACCATTGATTTAAAATAATTAGATATTATATAATTTTTACAAATAAATAACTTTTAGTTTTTTTATATAAGAATATCATTATCATTTATTGAGATTGAATTATCTTAGTTCCAAACATCAGTTTATAAAGAAATTCCAAAATCGAATGATTCTCATAATAAAGTTATATTCAACTTTTCCATTCATAACCTAGACTAGAATTTTTTAACATTACGAGTAAAATTATTTAGACAAAGTGCCCATTAATTAATTTCCATCAGTTGGTACAAATAAACACATGATTAAGGGGAAAATTAATTAAATTCTTAATTTTCCATTATTTAAATAAAAAATAATAAAGTGCATCATTTGCTGAAACTATGCATGAGAGGAGTAAAGATTTCGTTTCTACGTATACTGATTATTCAATTTAATAGATTTATTTTATCAGTCAAAATCGACCAACAAAAGTTTTATTTGCTGTTAATGAAATACTAGTATTTGTATTTTGTTTGGTTTGCCAAACGTTTTATGAAATTAATTCTGTATTTTTTCAATTATAACACAAGAATATTTTAGAAAAGATTTATTAACGTTATAAGAAATAATATATTATTAATGTTTTGATTTTTGAAGAAACAATATAGGTATGAATAGAGTTAAATGCGCTAAATTATATTTTATAAATGTGCTTTTATTATTTTGTCGTGTAATGCTGGGTTATGTGCTTTTTGTTTAGTATTCTATCATTTAAATGTCTTTTATAGGAATATTTGACATTAATGTGTATTTTAAGATTTTAATTTATTTAATCTATTAGAAATAGTTCCTGAATAAAAAGTTATCCAAAATTTTATTGATTTTATTATTTTTATTTTATTTATCGATTTTGTCATGCAATATTTTTGTATAGGTTATTTTATAGTTCTTATTTCTTATAATTAATTAGTTCTTTACGCCAAATAACCAGCGCAGAATTTATTTTAAATTGCTTCCTTCTTTTAATTTTAAATACTCAAATAGAAAATTGTCCACTTTGATATAAATCTAAAATTTAATTTTAATTTATTTATTAGGTATATATTTATTCACTATTATATAAAACTCAAATTTAAATTTAATTTCTTAAATCTATCTCTATAAGATTAAGACTGATTAAAACTCTACTATAAAATTTTTTTACATGAAATCTTGAAAAGTCAAACGAGTTATAATATTAGTTTCAATGAAAGCTATATTTTCTAGATAAGCCTAATATTTTATAATAAAGAAACGACAAATTCACATATATTAAGCCGAAATACATAAATTTTACGCCTTGTTTTTAGATTTCGGCTGTTTGATTTGTCAGGACACTTCATATGATATCAGATCAGAGGTGTTCATTGAAAGAGAACTTCAGCCCTTTGTAGGGTTGCATCAAAATGTAATTTATTACACAAAGTAGGTTAAAAAATAACTGCATTCATCTCGTTTCTCCTACGCAATTTGGATGCTTTAATCTACATCACCTTCAACGAAATTTTAATGATTTATAATGTCTGTAAGCTTCCCCCCTCTTCGAAGTGACTTACAAGATAGTTATCAATCAAAATTCTAGTTCGTAGTTTTGTCACGACCACTATAGATTACCAGAAGGTGTTCCGATGCTATCTGGAGTGATCTGAATTTCCTCTTCCTCATTTTATCAGAAATGGGCATTTTGAAAGATTCAGATTAATCAGAATATGCATTGAATATTTCATTTTTTTTCTGAGGCCAGGCTATAATGATCAATAAATACAGCAATTATATATATATTTTTAAAAAAAACGCGTTTCAAAACTTATACTGATATTAAAACATGCCTTGAACAGTTCTTGCTTTTTTGGAACTAGACTGTAATGATCAATGAATACAACAATCTATTTTATATTCAAAAAAATATCGAAAAAGCTATGTGGATTCATCAGAACATATATTGAATATTTCTTCCTTTTGGGGAGGGACAATGCTGAAATGATAAATAAGTACAACATATATTTGATAAAAAATACATTTTAAAAGTTATGCAGATTCATCAAAAATGGCTTTATATTCAAAAAAGCATCGAAAAAGTTATGCGGATTCATCAGAACAGATATTGAACATTTCTTGCTTTTTTGGGTAAATAAGTACAACATATATTTTACAAAAAATATCTTTTAAAAATTATGCAGATTCATCAGAAATGGCTTTATATTAAATAAAGCATTGAGAAAGTTATGCGGATTCATCAGAATAGATATTGAATATTTCTTGTTTTTTTGGGGTAAATAAGTACAAGATATATTTTACAAAAAATACCTTTTAAAAATTAAGCAGATTCATCAGAAATGGTTTTGTATTCAAAAAAGCATTGAGAAAGTTATGCTTATTCATCAGAACAGATATTGAATATTTCTTGTTTTTTTGGGTAAATAAGTACAACATATATTTTACAAAAAATATATTTTAAAAATTATGCAGATTCATCAGAAATGGCTTAATATTCAAAAAAAAGCATTGAAAAAGTTATGTGGATTCATCAGAACAGATATTGAATATTCCTTGCCTTTTTGGGGACAATGCTGAAATATTTTACAAAAAATACATTTTAAAAACTATGCGGATTCATCAGAACATGCATTGGATATTTCTTGCTTTTTCAGCTATATAATAATGGTCAATAAATATAGCAATCATTATTTCTCCATAAAAGAAGTCACACCAAATTGAAAGTTATTCGAACTAATGAAAGCATACATTGAATATTTTTTGCTTGTGGAGTTATGCAGCAATTATCAATAAATATAACAATTCTTATTCCTCTAGAAAAATTCATATTGGAAATTATTCTCACTAATTACAACATGCGTAAAACATCCATAGTTTTTTGAAATCTTATTTTAATTATCAATACGTACAGAAATTAGTATTTTGTATTTAAAAAATATGTTTTAAAAGTCATAGAATTCATCAGAATATACATTGAATACTTCTTGCTCGTGGAATTATGTAATAATGATAAATAAATATAATTTATTTCTCCAGAAAAAGTAATCTTGAAAGCTATTAACATTGATCAGAAAACGTATAAAATATATCTTGTGTTTAAAACCCTATAGCATTAATATAGCATTCTTTATTTTATTAAAAAACTTTGAAATTAATTTTTTTTTATCATTGAGCATGGAGAGATTCAGAATATACTTAAAATATTATTTATAGAATTTGTTTATTCCATTTACTCTTAATACTGTTTGCATAAGGAACATTAAGTTTTTATATAAAAAAGATTATATAAATCATTTTCTATATTTTATTTATTAATCGAAGTAATAATTTTAGAAGGAACATGTAATGAATAGCATTTTTAAAGAATAAATTTAAAAATAATTCAGAGTTCGTTCCGTTTTAATCAAGATAAAGCAAATTAAATGTCTTTAAAATTATGAAGGTGTACCAGTAAAAAATTAATAATTTCCATCAATATAAGTCTGTTGATTTTAGACATGTTATTTCTTATGAAATATGTTATGGCATTCATTTTATTTAAAGCATGTAAAGTAGGCCCTTTTGATTAGAAGCAAATTTGTAACATTTTATAAATTCTCTAAATCTTTGAATAATTTTTGTAATAATTTTAGAAGGAACATATAATGGATACCATTTTTAATGAATAACTTTAAAATCAATTCATAATTCGTTTTACTTAATCAAGATAAAGCAAATTAAATTTCTCCAAAAATATGAAGATGGATAGATATAAAAGTAATAATTTCCATCAATATAAGTCTGTTGATGTTAGACTTATGTTATTTCTTATGATATATATTATATCCTTCATTTTACTTAAAACAAGTAATATAGGTCTTTCTGATTATAAGCAAATTTGTAACATTTTATAAATCTTTGAATCAATACTACGGATATTTCTTCTAATTCGAATTAACAATATTATGGCCGACTTCCTTGTTTTCTTTGTGCTATAAATATTTTTGTGCCCATTTTCTAACCCAATTACTAATTTTTTTACCAATTTACTTCTTTATTCGGTATTTTCAAAGGAGCGAATAAAAAAAATAGGAAAACAGACGACGATTTTCAGCCAGAAATTATTTGTCATTGAATTCGAAAACACTATTACCTTATGCTTTATATACAGAAAAAAAAGTAATGACCATTCTACTAATAAGACAACGCACCACTCAAGTTTTTTCGAAGGAAAAAAAAAGAACATCATCATAATTTTTCGTAGGGTCTTTCCAAGCAGACGATAGTTAATCTTCTTCGGACAGCCCCACGTTCTTCGCACGCGCTTTCCATTCTAGACACGCTCCAGTACCTCGTTCCGAACAAAGTGGGGGGAAGGGGGAGGGGGAATCGAAGGCAAGGTACTTTACAATACCTGACCAGAAGAGCTCTTTTATGGGTGAAGAATGTAAACAGTTCACTTTAATATGTTTGCGGGAGGACGTACACAAGGGCTCTAACAATGGACGGTCTACACAAAAGGTACGCTGTTCCTTCTAGTTGCTTGTGCGAGGGACTGTTTGCAAAGTTATGCAACGGACGCAAGGTCAAACATCAAAAGAAATTGCTTACATGCGGTGTCACTGGAGAGCCGTTGAACAAGGATATGGCCTTATGTGAAAAGAGGAATTTATTCCAAATGGATGTTTGAATGTGCGTCCTTTTAATTTTAACTATTAAGGTTTCGTTATGTTACAAATTAATGACACTGGTGCCTTGGATTTCATGCATTCTTCTGAAATATCCTCTAAGCGTTATTGTAACTTTTTGCTAAACTTTTTAAGAGTGTTTCGGTCATTATATTGAACTTGCATTCATCTTCACTCTTTTTCTTATCTTAACTGAGGAGGTTTTGTTTGTGTATGTAGTGAAACAAATTTAGACGGCCTTTCACAACTAAGGTCGATTTCATTTTAAGCGCGCTGATATTTATAGAAATTTTATGTATGGTGAAAATAAAAGATTGAGAACTAAATAGTTAAAGATATTGGACAAAAAAATTCCTTGAAATTTATTGACTTCGGTTCTTGCAACAATAATAGAAAAATTCTTTCGAGTTTCGGGCAGTGTGAATTAAGGCGCCTACATATTTGCGACTATATTCTTCCCATATCGTCTTGGAACAGTTCGAGGTAATTGTTGTTAGTGTATTTCTGACACGACCCCAGTGACGAGACAAAAAGGCATCAGTTGACCCTTATCATTTACAAATGGGGAAGGGGGGATGTTCTTTGCAAGCTCTAGTTTTTAATATCATCTGAATTTAAAGATTCACCACACCTATGAACAGCTAGTCATGAGTGATTCATGAAATATTCGACTCAAAAATGCGAAAAATAGAATACTTATCTTTAAAAAAATCTCATTTTATTTCATTTTTTCCCTTATTGCTTTGAAATACAATTTAAATACTAGTACTAGGGCTTAAGTTCTAGTACTTACAGACTCCAATCAACATTAGTAAACCTTCAAAGCATATTTTTCCACAGCATGCTTTTCAGGTTCATAAATAAATAATGCACAATGATACATCGTAGTATCTTAGTTAAAGGTTCCATTCTAATATAATTGCGGAGCAGAAAGATCTTTAAATAGCACTTGACATGATAATTAAATATTAAAGGGGAAGGGGGAATATTTAATATGAAAAATGCCATCAAAAACAAATTTTAAAGTGGAATATTTAATTATCTTCAACTACTTTTATTTTTTGTTATATATGTTAAAAATAAAAATAAATACTATCTACCATATATATTTCACGACCTTTCCTCTAAGTTAATCAAAAATGTAGGCATGCATTATACATGAAGAGTGATGAAGGTAGTCTTAAAAATCTTGAGTGTAAATGAATCAACAATCGAAATTCATAAAGAAAAGAAAGATAAGTAAAATTTATTTTTAATTGCGTTAAATCTTCAAATTAGCTATTTTATTATCAATAAGGATTCGTTAAAAGGATGGTACCAATTTTTGTTAAAAAAAAGTACTGATTTCGTTTTTAAAAAAATTGGCAAATTTTTTTTTTATAATTTTTTTTTGTGAATATCCCAGAAATATTCATTGAATACAAATTATTTTTAAATTTCTTTTCTAATGCAAAGCAGCATATTGGCAATAACAAAAGTACTTCACCGCAATAATTTCTTTTTCTCAAGGGGAAATATATTACTTATAAATTCTTACACAAACATATATTGCAGATCAACCTTTTTTCAGCTGGTAGAAAATTCGTAATAAATTCGTAAAAAATTCGTCACAAAAGAAAGTTAATTCTGGTATAACCTTGGCTTAGTGACTGGCTGCCAGTGGCGTTTCAACCACAAATTGCTCCTTACAGTCATTTTGATTATTGGAATTTTTTCCTCCAAGCTAGACACAAATGTGGGTTAGTCTGCTCAAGAAATCCTTCTAGAATACATCCTATTCCTAAAAGAAGACAATCTATGTCGTAACTAAATCAGATTTTTACTTTAAGCGGTCAAATATTTCTCTAAGGATAAAAAAATACTTCTCTTCCTTTTTATTATAAATATTTGATTGATATGTTTAGCTTACTGTCACGATACCAGTCAATAATCATAGTAACAACAAAAAAAAATGGATACATAAAAGAGAAAAAAATATTCACTAGAAATAATCTATAATATGTAATTCATGAAGTTGTTGTATTTATCATCAATTTAAATCAAATTTTTATGCCATTTCATAAAATAACTTGCTTTTCTTTGAAGTAATGCTTAGTTTATTTTTGATTGCGTATGCTTTTCTCATTAGCAGGAATAAACACACACACACATACACAATGTCAATATATTTCAATATAAATGTATGTTCTGAATACAAAATAGAATGTAAATGCTGCTTGTTTAAATTTTTATATTTTGAAAGATGGGCATTTCTTAACATTTTCTGTAATTATTAAAGAACATTGAATAATAAGTAATTAAAATTCCATTTAATAAAACCATTCATAATTGAATATATTTAATAATGATGCGAAGGTAAATATAATAAATGAAAGTAAATTAATACATTGAGGCCATAAAACAACTTTCCTTATTTTGGGAATCTCAAATAAAAATTAAAAATAAAATAAAACTAAATTTAAAGACTAAAAAATGTATTCAAAGAGGTATTTAACATTGGGTCACGCACACGCATACACACACACACACAGAGAGAGAGAGAGAGAGAGAGAGAGAGAGAGGTAGAGAGAGATTGGAAACTAAATTATAGAAAACATACTTCACATTTAATTTTCCATTTCGTTAATGATTGATGAATTAACTGTCGTTTAATTTTTCATAAAATTTACACTTCGCTTAGCCTCTCATGTCTGAAATTTGAAATACGATGCTATCTGCTGCATTCTGCAAACTCCTTGAGCAAAGGTGCATATAATATCCTTCAGATATTAATTGATATCCTATTGCCGTACTAGCTTCCATTAATTACGATAAGCTGACAGTTTAGTTTATCTTAACAACACTTAATTCTCGAATATTTAAATTACTATCTGACCTGCTCATACTCTGTCAGTATCATTCTCGAAGCAGGTAAGGAGGAAACGGGTTCGAGAAAATATCTGGTAATTAAACAGTTATCGGTTCGTAAAGTATTGAACAAATTACTGAATATCGCTTGGAGACGTGCCTCTACTACTGATTGATGGTGTTCGTTCGATAATCAAGTAATTAGTTTGATTTATTCCTGCTTATAGCTGGTCAAATTAACTATTTTTAGAGGCCTCAAAGCTTACATGAAATTACTATTGAAGGATTTCTATTGTTCTTGTTCTAACCGATCACAGAGAATAATAACATTCAAATCTTACTTAGGCTGTAAACAAAATATTTAATATTCTTAAGTTATCTAAGAGAAATAAAATTAGAAAAAAAATATGAATGTCTTATGAATTTTTCTCAAGAATTTGAAATTCATCGTTAATAATCAAGCATTTTGCAAAAAGAAATTTTGCTATGATAACTAATAAATCATTTATTTTTTATTTAATTCATAGTGAGATTATAAGAAATCTTTCCAGAAAATTTTTTTTAAAGAATTTGTAAGGCATTTTCATTGATTTCATTCAAGTTTCTAATATACAAATCTTAATGTACAATCATTTTTTTATGGTCCACATCATAAAAGTAGATTGATTGTCTATATAATCAATCAATCTACTAGTCATTTCAAATATATAGAGTGACTATATAGGTGATTAATTTATTTCTTGTATAGAATATATGAATTAATATCAATTAATCATACTGTCCAAAAAATGTGTTAGTATTTCATTCATATGTTAAACTTTTAAAGTTAGAGTATAGTCTTTTGACAAACATAATTGCATTTGGTTACGTTGGTTATCTCCAAAACTGGCATTTTCGTGCATTCAAATGAGTTCAATAGTATCGAAAAGAAACGAAATAAAATAACACTTAAATCCTTTTGTTTCTTAAAATGACTTTTGTAACTATTGCTGCTGAATATAGTTTTTCTTATGATAACTTCTATTTTAACTATGACATCCGTCTATAATTCTTACTCATAATTAAAATTAAAGTAAATTTTAACGATAAAAACTTCAAAAAGAAAAGACTCTAGAAAAACAAGTTGCAAGTTATATGTTTTTAGAATCCAAACTTCTCTTGAAACTTTTGCAATCAAAACTTTTCTTGAAAATTTTGCATATTTCATATTTTTAAACCTTTTTCATAGCATTTTCTTTTCTAGATATTTTTGAGAATTTCGGTTCAATATTTCGCATTAGTTAAGTTATGCCAACCTTTCCTTCCTTTCCACCTGGAGAAAAAAATGCCATTTTTTCGTTACGATTAAGAAGGGATAACTTTACTTATTTATTAAGCCGTCGCCAAATCAAAAAACGGTCGCCAATAGATCGCCTACAAGCCCAAATTGGTTTGCCATGCATTCAAAAACATTAAAGAATTTTAGCAACTAAAATTAAATTTGACGTGTTGTTAATGGATCGACGGTGTAATACATAAGTACCGGGATAACTTTAGAAAGAATAAACTATATAAAAATTCAGTGAAACATTTAAAATTAAAAGCTAAATTAAAATGTTTTCTAATTCTGGTTGTTGAGGTTACTATTAGAATTTCATATAAATTGTATTAAGCACCGGGAATATTTACTTCCATAACTATATTTTCTCAGCTCGTAAATTTTTATTATATCCTTTTTTATATTTAAAAAAATGTAATTTGGAAAATATCACATATTTTCAGAAATTTCTAATTTTTTCTTTCATTTTTTAATAATGAAAGCTAAACAGAAAAGAATTCACTTTGGTTATAAATACTATTTAAATTTATTTAACTAATTCATACAAACATAATTTGCATCTTCATTTCAAATTTATTTTCATTATTTAACAATACTCTTTATTTTAGTATCCTTTATTTGAAATGAAAGCATGTTTTATAATTATGTTTGTTGTTCGAAATACTTTCATTGGCATTTCGGATAAAAAATATCTTTAATCAATGAAAGAGAGTAGTGAAACGTTTATATAAATATTGCTTAGACAAGGAAATTAAATATTGTAATTGATA
>JAOUZG010019144.1:7718694-7733937 GCA_026289955.1 Argiope argentata
TATACATGCGATATTATGTAAAATATTTTGTTGGGAGATATGCTCTTATTAATAAAGCATCCTTTTACTAAAGAACATTTACTTAAATAGTAAAAATACTGAAGACATTAAATAGAAATTTTTTTAAAAATCCGAAATTTTAAATAACATTTAAAATAACAAAAGGAATAAATTAATCAAATTAATTTAAAATATATCATTAGATATAATACAAATATTTTTGATTCGTCGATCTTCTAAAGAAAATAGAATTATGCAAATCCCTGACACTGACTGAACAAATGAAAATAATAATAATAATAAAGCATCATTTTTAAAGCAAATAATAAAAAATATTAAAGAAAAAAACTTTAAAAAAACTATTTAAAAAGCCTGGATATTTAATATTATTTCTTTCTTCGATTAGAAAAAAATGAAATTAATTTATATACTTGTAAATAAAATTTCCTAAGAAAACTAACTCATCCTTTTTCATTTTGTATGTACTTATTAGGAAGCGACTGATAATATGAAAACTAAAATATATCTAGATCGTGCTTGTTCCCCTGGTTCTAGGTCGAGTTCCTGTTGCTCTTAATTCAGTTCCAATACAAAAGGACATAAGAGATCATTTAGAAAATTGTCATTAAGTTCTGTTAATTGGTTTTCGAATTGAGATCTCGATTGGCTAATCGCCTGACAAACAGCTGCGTAAAGAAAGAAACATTTAGTTGTCTTGTCATCAAGGTTCGAATAAAAAAATAAAACTTTTAATAATCGTTTGCTGAAATAAGTTTGCGATGAATTGAAATCTTTTAGGAAGCATTTTGAGTGTTTCGTCTGAAAACAAATAATATAGTTTCTTTTTAACCGGATTTAATTTCATACATTCTCTATTGTATTATATTTCGTCTTCTAAGCGAATTTTAAACGGCATATTCAATCTCAATTCATCTCAATTTTTAAAAATTAGTTTTAATTCATTCGAATGGAATTTTTTTACTCAGAATCTTATATATTATTTGATAAATTTTTTTGAACTTACTGAAAAAGAAAGTTTTAGAAAGTGTTCCAGTTAACACATTCGAATTAAAATTTAATGTGAAATTAAAGATTCCATTACTTTTTATAAATTCATATATTTCTAATTTTACTGTACTTATTCGAGACAGCTTTATACATTTTTTTGTGAAAATATTTGATAAGAATATAAATGAAAGGAGAATATGATTAACCGTATTAACAAATAAAGAATTACCTTTTCTTATTCGGTAAAAGAAGTTTTTTTTTTTATTTCCAGAGATCAACAAATATGTGTATCGCATTGAATTTTCTTATTATAACAGATATAAAAGTCTTCTAATTATAATTAGTTATTATAAAGATTACTTACATTTTATTTTATATGTTCTCTTTTTACAATTTTAGTAATTTAATATGATTTTTTCAGTTTCATATGTTATCATATGATCACATGATTGTCTTTGCCCACCCCTTTAAAACTTCACTTAGTTTTTTGCAATACATATAATTGTAAATATTACAATAAATGTAATAATATCAACGAATTTTGATGATATAGTTTTTATTTATCTAAATTTGAAAGAAACAGAATATATAAATATAAAATGCCACATAAAAACGCCTGTTAAATTAAATTAATGAATTACTATAATAATAAAATTCATTGCGGTATAAGAATATTGTTAAATAAAAATAAAATTTAAAAAATTGATTTTCTCTTTTAAAAAATTTAAATCTATTATCTTCATTGATCTTTAGTTAATTAAGGAAGCTGTTAAACTGTTAATAACAATTCATTAAACCTATTTTATTCTTTTTAAAAAATGTTGAAATTAATAAAAAATATTAAACTAATATTGCATAGTAAGTTAGAAAATTAAACTTATGATCTGAAATAATGTAAAGAGTAATAAAAAAGGTATATTCGTATAGAGCAAGACAATTTTTTAAAAATTTAAGAATTTTTTACATTTTCAAATTCAATGAACGTCAAAACTTCGAAGAATTTCCTTTTATCAAAATGTACAGCAAATAAAACTATTGATAAAAATGAATATTATCAATTATTATTAATTAAAACCTATTTGATTCTGTTTTAAAAATGTGGAAATAATTCAAAAATATTAAACTAATATTGAATAGCATGTTAGAAAATTGAACTTATGATCTTAAAGAATGTGCTTCCAACATTTTCAAATTCTATGAACGGCAAATCTTCGAAGAACTACATTTTTTCAAAATTTACAGCAAATAAAATTAATGATAAAGATGAATATTAACAATTAATTAAAACCTATTTAATTCTTTTTTAAAATGTTGAAATTAATCAAAAATATTAAATTAATACTGAATAATAAGTTAGAAAATTGAACTTATGATCTGGAAGAATGTACTTCCGACATTTTCAAATTCTATGAACGGCAAAACTTCGAAGAATTTCCTTTTTTCAAAATTTACAGCAATTAAAATTAATGATAAAAATGAATATTAGCAATTAATTGAAACCTATTTTATTCTGTTTTAAAAATATTGAAATTAATCAAAAATATTAAACTAATATGGAATAGTAAATTAGAAAATTGAACTTATGATCTGGAAGAAAGAACTTCCAACATTTTCAAATTCTATGAGCGACAAAACTTCGAAGAATTTCCTTCTTTCAAAATTTACAGCAAATAAAATTAATGATAAAAATGAATATAATCGAAAGGTTTCTTTCAACTCTATCTTTTTTTAACTCGTTATTATAAAATTAATCATATCTTCAAGGTTTTTATAAATTATATGAAACCGCAGAAAAATTGACGTTTTTCGCTTTCCCGGATCCAATTCGCCTCCTATATCAATAACCCAAATTGCATGAGAAATTGGTAACGAAAGTGACCGTTAATTACTACGTTGGCCGTTTCAAAAACGTGCGAAACAAAAGTGCGTTGGGAACAACTCATATTTACTTTCGAATTCATTGATGCGTTTCTGGCATCAACCGTTCCATTGCGGAATACGGTTGCGAAAGTTTTTATTTATTCTCCACTTCCGCTGCTAGTATCCGGTTTATTTCTGGTGGTCCATTCTTCTCTACTCTCAAGGATCGCTGCAAGAATTTCGATTAATGAAAATTGGCCACCTTTGGGAAAAGTTTTGAATATGAGTGGTTCCCAGTCAATTTTGTAGGCCAGTTCCTATGCCCACTTGTTGATTTCTAGCATGCTTGTAAAGAACAGGGAATAATTGAATCCGGTTAAAAAGAACTCGAAAAACTTTATCATTGAAAGACTGAATTTCGCATAAATTTAACAACAACTATATAACCATTTTTTAAATTTATTTTTTTATAAAAGGTAAAATGATAATAATTCACAAAATTTCAATAGAAAGAGAAATCAATCCATAAATCATTCTAAAAAGTACGTTTATATGTACATTGACCTTGTAATCACACTGTGGCAAGAAAATGACAAAAGTCACGTAGACATGTGACACATTTCAAATTTTTACCGAATAAACAAATAAATGAATTAAGACTATTTATTTTGTATTTGGAAGAAAAACATTCCGAAAGAAATAGAGTGTGAATGTCCGGCTTTAATTAAAAGTCATATAGAGTAGTAATAATAAACTGGTAAAAAAGTATTTAGAAAAAAAAATTATAAATTGTTTTTAATGAAAAAAAGTTGAAAAGAAATCTCTCTACTGCATTATTATTATTATTATTGCTATCTTTGTAGTGTTTAGCATATACTAGAATTTTAAAATTTTAATATTTTGATGTCTAATACAGAAATATATTAGTGGCACAAGTATGTTTATATAGATATTTGAAAACTTTTACTACTAACAGTGTTGAAGTTTAAATTAAAATAATAATAATTAATTAAAAACTCCAATACACATTATTATTGCAGCAAATACACAAAATGTTCTTCGACAAGACGAATTCATAAAATGCTTCAGAATTGCTCTGTTTAAATAATAGACATAGTATAATTAATAGTAAAATTGAGATTTTTTCATGATTTTGTTTAGAGATTGAAAGTTTGAATAATTTTTATCGTTGATTTTTCTGCGGTATTGTCAAGCAACTATTTGATAAGAAAAACCGGTCTTTAAACCTTTTGTCAAATTTAGGAATTTAATTGGAAACGCAATCTTTGTTCCAACTTCTGAATCGTTAATCATTCAACAATAAGGTACAGTAGAAAAGCGGGAAATACAAAATTCCTTTTAAATATACTCACAATAAAATAAGACAAAAATAAAATTAAAATGCAATGGTTTTAGTTTATGATTAATGTGTGGATATCGCGTGCAAGACAATGAAATACATTTAACATCATGAAATAACTCTAGTATTTTTGGCATTGACTTATTGTGTTTATCAATGCTCACATTTGCTTTTCACAATATAAGATTTATCTCCTATTGCTGAAGGCGGGGGTAAGGATTACACAAAAAACACCCTCATTTGTGCATATAGTACTCTTATTAAACCTGATTTCAAATACCAAATTCCTTTTCATTAATACGGAGTAAAAATATGGAGATATGGAACTTGTTTTTGTATATATTATTTAACAACTATTCAAAAGAATTCTATCTCAAAATAATACTAGAATTTCTGAAGCGGACATTAATGTGACTAAATAAACTGAACTTTAAATTTATCTCTATTTTTTTAAAGTTATTTCTACTCAACTTTATCAAAAGATTCAAGTAATTGGATCCTAGCAGAGCAGGTTAAAATATTTCAAATTATGATACATATAACTATCAAAAGCAGCAATCATGTGATAATCGCTAGCTAATGTTAAAAAAAATTCTTCATATTGAAATTATTTTAAAACCATAGTTGCTTGATACAAATTAATAAAAACATTTCATCTCTCTTGCTGATGTATCTGCAATAGCAAAATGATACATTTGATTCATATCCGATTCTTACAAAACAGATAAAAACTAATTCTTTTTTCCAAAATCTCAAGCATTTCTCTTTTGACAGTTTTTCACATCTTTGCGCGGAAATTTATAAAATTTCAAGAACATTCTTTACAAAAGAGAATTTTATATTTCTTCGAGATCCAAAGACAAAAGTTTTTAATGTCTTGAAGATTATCACCTTCTTCGGTGGCTAATAAATAATATATTTCTTTGTTTTTTTATTACAAAAAAAATTATCATTCAAGTATTTTTTTCGATACATTTTTTATGACCCTTGTATGTTTTTGTCAACATTCAGTTTAATATTTATTTTTAAAATTATACAAAAGAATTAAGGTAATGCATTTAATTCGAGATGCAAAACAGAAGTTTTTAATATCTTTAAGAATTGCCCTACTATCCTCGATGGCTAATAAATATTAATTGCCTTATTTTTAATTATAAATTTTTTTAATTAAAGCAAGTTTTTCGATTAATCTTTAGATCCTTTGTGTTTTTATCAAAATTACGTTTAAACATGTATTTCTAATTTTTTTTTAAAATTAAGATTTCAAAAATCTTATATTATAATGCAATTTCCTGTTAGGACAAACTTAAATATATTGAAAGCAAAGGACAAATAAAGAGAGATTGAAACAACCCAGAAATAAATTCGTTCAAGGAATCCTTGCATTCTAAAGAAGTTCTTAATTTTTATTCTGCTTGGAATTTACTCGACTAACGTCATTGCTGATCACTTTTCCCACGTTGTCTGTCTGTATGTCTGTCTTTTCTAGGGCATCCTGATTCTGCTCTGAAAGGAGCGTTCAGGCAAAAAAGAAAGTTGCAGACAGGCTGTCAGGCTGCTAAGAATGCGACAACAAAACCGTCTTGATCCTTGATTCTAGGCAGGGATGAAGAAACTCGCAAAAGAAATGAATAAATCTTTTCCGATCACAACAAAACAAGAATCCTACCTCAGTTGACACAGTGACGTCGCCGAATAAAACTAGTTCGTTGAAGAAACTGTTTAATAGAGAGGAAAAATACCAGCCTACTTTTTCAATACTCGCCTTTTTTGCTGCTTTAATTGCACGCACAGTTCGTTAGCAATCTGTAGCATGGATCTCGGAGTAAATTATCGATTTTTTGTTTTATTCGTAAAACCATATTTCGTGACTTGAATCATTCTAAATAATTTTTATTTTAGGTTTACGATTTATTTATTCTTATTTAATATCGAGCATCTAACTGGGGTAAATAAAAAAATAATAAATCACTAAGAATTGGAATAAAAGTTTTTGTATTTTCGAAATTATTTCATAGAATTAGAAATTTTGTTCCTTTTATGCGATTAGAAAGATGTTATAGTTTCAATCTTCTGATATTTGCTTTGATAATGATAATAGTAATTCGTAATTTGAGTTGTACGAACATACAAGTTTTAACTACTAAAAATTTTAAGCAAAAAATATAATAACACAACAAACCAGGGGGCATTCAAAATATAACAATTCTATCACTATACACTATATCATAAAATTTAATTTAAGGAAAAGCATCTTTAGATATGAAAGTTATAAAATAAAGAATTAACTTTAGTTCTCATATAAAAATATCTAAAAAACAACAGTGAATCATAATAATAGTAAAATATAAAAGCATAAATTTAGAAAGCAACAATTTATTGTAAATCGTTATTAATCATTTAAGTAAATAAAATGGGAAAAAATGGATTAGAACAAATTAAAGCTATTTCTTCTAAACCAAAGCAAACATCCCAACGAATATACTAAAATAAACAAATTTTTATTGATCCACATGGATTAACATATGTTTTCTAATTTACATCGAAGAAATTGTTAATGACATTCATTTTAATTATTTTTGGCTTCGCTTAATTAATTGTTTATTAACATTTTGCCTAAAGTTCTTTTATAATTTTTAGATTATTAGTTATTGTTATTATTATTATTAGTTCTTGTGTCTTAAACTTACTCGCTGTTGTTCCAAAGCAAATTATACGCAAACTAGAAACAAATGTTATTTTTTAAAAATAAGACACATTGAATATAAAATTATAAAATAGATCTCCATTAAATTATTGCGCAGAAAATAGACGCTATCTTATCTTCATAAGTAATAAAATGATTTTTTAAGTATAGCTTGAGTTTGGTTTATTTAAAATTAGATATGCTTCTAAATTCAATTATATAAATACCCTAAATAATTTTATATACCAAAATATTAATTTATATGTGCACATATGTACGTATAACGAACAATTCCCGAATTCTAAGATTAATCTTGTAGCTCTTAAAGAAGTTCCCTTTCAAAAATATTTTCTATACTTTTATAATTAATTCCTTTATATTTTCGAATAATTTATTTTTTCCTACTTAAAATATTTACTATTTTATATAAAATTCTTAGAGAAAATTAATTTGTATTTTTAAATTAAAAGAATAATGGGAAGAAAAAGAAATTTTTATTTAATTTCTATTTATTATCCTATTAAATTTTTACATTACATAGATACATTACAATCGGTCTTTCAAAGATGTAATAAGAAATAATTGGAATTTTTGTAAAAAGCAAGAATTCATTTTACTAAAAGTTTATTTTTTAAAAATTAACATTTAAATTAAATTAATATCTAAAAGTTAAATATACATGCGTATTTGAACAATCTTACTCCTGAGAAGAATGACACTTAATAAGGGAAAAAAAATTAGAGAATTTTTAGTAAGACGCATTCTTTATTGCCATTTTTTATTTTTTATTTTTTAATGGAATGACCTGATTTTGTTTATATTTAAAACTTGCGTAATGATTCTATATATGGAATAATAAATAACACCTGATATAGCTTTAATATCGCTTAGAGTTAGATTAAATCAAATTATATGCGATTGGCACAAACACTAATGGGTGTGAATAAAATTAAATTTTGCTTTAATTCTAGATAATATTTTTCTTTGATAAATAAAGTAAGGGTAAAGAAAATTATTTAGCACGAATTCACGCAATTTATAAATGTTTATAACAATAAAACATAAACCTTCTTAGAAGGGTTTAATACTTTATTACAATGCAATATGTTTCAAAGAAGTTTACTATGTCACATTGGAAAAATGTTCCTAAAATTGGAGTTAATAGTAATAAAGTTATTTTTACAATTCAGCAGTGAAGTATTCTATAGAAGTCAATTCTTATTTTAAAAAATTAGTTTTAATCGTTATATAGAGCATTTATTTTAACTTATGAATACGCAATCAAACAGTTCATAAACTATACTTGAATGAATGTCTGCTATATTGAATAATTTAACATTTTGTGGAAAGTGCACAAAATCCAATGAATTTTTATGATGACAATAATATTTTATCTTATAAAAATATGTAATCTGTATAGTAAAATATTGAAACTGAATGATATTCAATTCTTTTATTACTTTTAATTTAACAACAGCTTCAAAAGTTATTGTCTAAGTTAGTATTAAATAAAACTTTTTAATGTATTTAACCCTGATTGAATAGCTTTCTTATTTACTAACGAATAAATATTTAATTTTAACATTTCGCTTATTTAAAAAAAACTTTTTGACCTTTTTATTAAATTTGAATTAATTTCGTTTCATGAATATTTTCAATCTAATGAAATAAATAAGCAAAATAAAAGAATGAAAAATGTAAAAGCTTAAACATTCTTTTAAAAATCATTATTAAGCAAGCAAAGTAATTAATTCAAAGATTCTATTTCTTTGTTATAAATATGAATATGTAAACTTTTGGAATAAGTTGATGAATATAAAACAGAAACAAACTAATAAAATGTTATTTATCTTGCTACAAAAAAAAATGAAAACGTTTGTCTTGTATGAATAAAAAATTTCCGGATCCATAGGTCGATTAAAATAGGCCAATAAACGCATTCTAAAATAATGCTAAAGTAAATTTGTACATTCCATTATAAAATGATTTCCTTCCCGTTGTCAATGGAAAACTGTGATTTTAAGTTAAATGGACTGTAATTTTATAGAAGTATTATGAATAATAGAAATATTTTAATAAATTACTTATGAATAATATATATATATTTTAATAAAATAATATGATATGGAAATATTTTAATAAATTCAAATATCTATAATTTATAAGGAAATTTTATTCAGTTGATTTAAAATCAAAAGTCAAACGATTTTCATAACAAAAGAAACATTTCATCGTTTGGCCTCAGGAATTAGTATGATTAAATTAATGAATCTGAATATCGTCTAAGAAAATAAAATAAAATAATTAAATTGGTATTAAAATTAAATTATTTAGATGCAACAACAAGACTCTTTCAATTAATATTGCCTTTAAGCACTTTCTCTCAATGTCAAATTATCGTTATCGAGATGAGTAAACATTTAAATAGATTCGTATAGTTTAATTTATTATTTATATTTTGACAACAAAATCGATAATACAAGCAAGGAATATGATACGAATTATGAACTGTCGCATGTTTACTGATTGTAGATTTAAAAAAAGGATAATAATAAAATGTAGACCAAGGTTGTGAAAGAAAATTTCTTTAATTATGGCTACTATCGTACTTCCTCTAAATTGGTTCAGATTTGTTTCATCGATTGTTTTTATTTATATATTTATTTTTGTTGTTCTTGTTTATTTTTCTAATAGCCAAGCGTAAATTTATTTCCTCGTTCAATGTCACATTCATGAAGAAAGCATGTTTGTATCTGTTTTTGTTTAATATTCCTGACAGAAAAAAATAAAAAATATTTCTTTGGTTTTACTTACCAAAACATTTTAAATTTTTGATTAAAAAAATTTCCTTCACAACAATAAAAGTCATGTTTATGTTTACAATTCATTACAATTTTTTTATATATTTTGATTAATTTTATAAAAGAATAATATAAGAAATGAAGTTAATAAAAGTATCATAGATACATAAACAGTGAAAAAGACAATATCTTTCCTTTTTTTAATTTTAATACTAATTCATATAAGTCGCTAATAGTTAAAGACACGAAATCGTTTATAGAATGTGTATTAATTGCAATTGAAATATTAAAAGCAACTCCCAGTTTTGGAGTATTTAAAATATTTATAATTGAACGATCATAAATAATTGTTTGAACTTTAAGCCCTAGTTAATTCCCAATAAGTAGCTTTTTAAAATTATTTGTTTCATAAATAATGAAAATTTTGAAGTACTTTATATAGAGATTATAACTTAAATTATATACAAATGAAATAATAAAATTATTTAAACTGCAATGCCAAATTATAATAATTAAAATATTAACAACAAATTATTAAAAAATGGGCACAATAAATGCTTGATATTAACGATTTATTCAGCTTTTTATTGTAGTTTGTTTGTCTTCGTAGAAAACAAAGCTATCCGAATTAAAGATTCAGCCAAGAATTCTATAAACATCTTTAAAAGAAATATAGAGCTTAGAAAATTATAAAGCGAAATGATTTAGTTAAATTATTTAGTTTCTTCAAATTATAACCGAAGAAAATTCAGTTCTAAAAATTCTGAAATAAAGAATGAAAACATGCAATTCTAGTCAAGTGACTTTTATTTCAATACTTTTCAATCAATCCTGCTAAAAATTCTTCCAAATTAATTTAAGAGCAGTCAAGAAAACACAGAAAGTTATTTGCACATTTGTTCTTAAGTTTAGAAGAAAAAATCTCATTACACAGCGGAAGTCATTAGTGAATAATGGCCTATTTCTCGTAAAGAAATTTCTTCTTAAAGAATGAAACATATGATACATCGCTAATGAAGAATCATCCCACCTGAATTCTCTTATCTGCATTGTTTATGAAAATATGTCACGAGATTTATTTCTTTTTTTAATCGATTTCGAAAAAGTTTAAAGGGTTACATAAGTAATTTTACTTTTATTTGGCTATGATGCAATCATGGATTATTTGATTATAATAAGAGTTTTGTTCTTATTTCATTTTCAATATATTATAACAAAATAGTCATTTTCTTGAATTTGAAGTCTAAAGTAATTAATAACAGACATTTAATTAATGAGTAAAAATGGAAATTTGGTGTTCGAATTTAACTTAAATACAGTTAATTGCTCTACATACTCCGATAGGACAATGGGTAAATTTAATAAAAATATACCTTAATTTCCTTGAATATTTGTAATCAATTATTTTATTTTTCAATTCAACTCAAGTTTCCATTTTAAATTAGCTTAAATTACGAAATAAATGCAATTTAAGTAATTAAATGTTATTTATAAAATTAATTTAATTAATATGAATTTCCTTACATAGATTGATAAATACATTTGATTTCATTTCAGACAAATTTATTTAATTTTAAAAATAAGTGACTAATCTCAGGTTATAAATGTTTTAACCAAGTGACTTATCTCAATAATAATGATAATAAAAGAATTTTTAAGCATATTATTTGCTCACTTTCATTCATTGAAAGACTTTAAGTATATTTTATATTCCTCAAACAAAATAATCATTATTAATATTAATTATCAAAATTATAATCATTATTAGCAATCTTATCGTTTTTTTCCTCATTTATATGCGTTTGCATATTGGTTATACCTAGCAAAAAAGTTTGAAAGCTATAGGGGAAAAATAATAGTAAAAATGAAAAAAAAATTAATAAATATGATCCGAAGACTTTGAAGGTCATTTTCGGTACAGTGACTGAAACCAAGATTTTCTTCTAAAATCGTCTAAAAAGTGACTTCCTTATGGTTCGAATTCCTGATTAGAAAAAGACGTTCGGTGAATGTTCAAGTTCATTTCTCTTTAATTTTTAAAACATTTTTCCCCATTTTTATTCTTTTTTATCTACTATCTTTATAAGATATGATATTTACGCTTTGTTTCATCGTGGAATGAATTGAATTTAAGCTTCTGTTTTTTTTATTTTTTTATTTATTTTTTTTTTTTTTAGAAATTGCAGTATCTCAGAGCTGCCTCCAGCTTTTCTAAAAATTATTCCAATAATTTGAATTACTTTAATAGTTTTGTTTTTAATTTTAACTTTAATTGTTTTTGATTTTCTTAAATGTTTATGATTATCTTCATGCATTCATTAAAATATAACTCTGATTAATTTCCCAAAAATATTTTGGAGCATTTAAATTTATTTTTTACACATTTTAACATTTATAAAACTTTTTAACACATTTTGGAAAAATTGTTTATGTATAGTTTTATTAGAACTTGGAGCAATAGAAGACAATAGTTTTAATAATAATAACATAATATATAATATCAATAACTTTATTAGAATAATATTTTAATCCCTAAAAATAAAAGAACAAATTTACTATTTAGTATTTTAGTATTTCGACAACGATTCCAAACTGGCAATTGCAAAATAAAAATATTGATAAAAATAAAAAAAAGTAAATTAAAATTTGATTTTTTAAATTAGTTATAGAGGACTGATAGTATTTTATTCTTCAAAATTAAAAGAAAAAAATCATTAATAATTTGGAATGTTTCATCAAAGATTTCAAACCCGCAAGTGCACATAATTAAGAAAATAATATTAAAAAGAGCAAATGAGATAAAAAAATCTATATAAAAAGTGATACATATTAAAATGGACGGGTACATGATCTCAATCCCTTTTCGAAATTAGTTTGTGCTCAACTACCTTCCTGTATAAATCAGCTTTCAAAAAGTAACTTCTCCTCTCCCGTATTATCGGGGCGAAGGTCACATTTATTCTTCAGTCACGGTTTCCAATCATTGATAATTCATCATAGCTAATAGCAGCTGGAATGATAATCCCCTCCATAATATGCTAAAGCTTTAAATGATGGATCCTTTCGGATCTTCACTGGAATATTCATGGCTGCATTTTACAGTCACGTTTATACCCACATTAAAAATAAAAATGTAAATAAATCAACCTTTAAAATATGTTAAAGAATTTTATAATTCATATAATCAATGTATTTAATGTTTACATTGCACATTTTTTTTATATGAGAATAAAGCCACTGGAAAGTTGCAGCCATTTAGTGTAGCTTATTTGACGAGTAATGGATATTACATTAAGTGGACTATAATCAATAAGGAATAATGAATTAAAATTTGTGATGATAAATAATTAATATACTTATAATCAATTAAAACCAAGGGAGATAAAATTATTGCATGATTAATGGTAGCGTCCCTGTAATATTAATATGTACTATACAAATGATTACTTCTAAGTTACTAAAATTTTAAAAAATGCAAATAAATTTTTGATCAAAATTTGAGCAAGAAAGCATTGTGGAATAAAAATTCAAACAATGTGCATGAATTGCTAATTCACCAAAAGAGTACACAACTTTAGGTAGTTAAACAATAATTACACTTAAGAATTGTTTTTTTTGGCGAATTTGCTGGAGTTTTTTTTATAATATTGAATCCTACAATTTATATTAAGTTTTTAAGGAAAAAAATAATTATAAATCGAAAAAAAAATTTACATCAAATTTGACCTTAGCATGTAAAAAGATTATTATTATTATTTTAGCTAAATAATGTTTTAAGGTTGGTATATTATATGATAATTACGCCATGTAAATATATACTAAGAAAATAATTAAAAAAATTTTGTATTATACACCGCTGGTTCTAGAGCTTAAAATGTATTACGTAGTTATTTTTTGCATATTAAACGCGCAATAAAAAAGAATTTCAAAATTTTAATTAAATTTTGAATTACATAGGGAATATATTTTTGAATTTTAACTATTTATTTCGAAGCATATTATAATACAAATATTTTTTACACTTCTTTAATATCCAAAATAATAATAAAAATATGTATAGCAATACCAATTTTATTTCTGAAAAAGTTTCCTCCCCTTTTAATTATTCCGTGTACAATAAGGTGATGCGCTCACAAAATTAATAAATGATACATTTTAAAAAAACTGATTGAAGGGTTTCAGTTTTTCTTGCATACGAAAGTACAAATGGGCAAACAAACGATCAACTCCTAGACGGATTTTATTGATAAATTTTAATTCTATCCATCTAGTTTTGAACGTTTTGTAATTACCATGTGCATAACGAATCAGAGAGACTGCCTATTAAATGATTTCAATCAAAATTTGTAGGAAAAAAACTACAAATTTGGTACAAAGATTATATTCCAAGTTTTAGGCTAGGTCGAAATTTTTTTTAGCTATCATGTTCATAGACAGAATGGCAAATATTGTTCTAAAAATGAGGCTTTTGAACCCAGGAAGTTCTGAAATGTGGTGATGAGGCAGAATCTTATGGGATCAACGAATAAACAAGTTCCAGATGCTTCAAGAAATATCATCAAATTACTGCCAGATCGTGTTTATTTTTAAATTATGAAGTATATCATCTACAAGTAATTTAGTAGTATTTTGTCTTTGCTGGAATGTATCCCCCCTTCAATTCTGAGACTATGATTGATGACTTAGTGTACAGTAGAGTGACCCATTTCTTAGGTATCGTTATGCATTCCTTTCGCACCTTTCACCCTTATGGAAACAATAAGGCGGTAATGATGAAGCGAAGCACAAAATGAATAAATGAAATGGAACAAAGAAATGAAGAAGCAAATGGCATGGAATCACTGAACTGGAGAGATAACCGCGACTTCATTCGCTTCCTAATCGGATTTGACATCATCATTGGATTACGGTGGATGAGACAGCAATAATGGATTTTATTCTTGTTAGTATTTTGATATCGAATTTATAAGCAACTGAAAGAGAGAGTACTGGCATTCTAGAAAGGATTTAATTGTCCATTGTGACTTTCGGTAAAATAGAGTGAAATATTCCAGAACATTCAGATTATAGCCGTATATAGAGTATAGGTGTAAAAAAATGTGGTTGTATTTTGGAAAAGCTAAATTTTAAAGAATACATATATTCATTTCATAATTTCTTAAAAATTATGCATTAAAAGTGAGCAAACATAATATTCTATATTGTTATTTTCCATGGGGAAAAAACTGCCGGTATGTTTATTATAGAATGGTTTGCTATTGTGTTCCTAAAACTGTATTGAGTACGAAAAGTCAATTATTAATTAAAATAATTTATAGTAAAGCAATATATGTGCTATAAGGGGGCTCTATACAAATCCATAAATTCCAACCTAATTTTTATTTACGAAAATACTTTCATTTGCCTTTGAGTTTCCACTGGATAAAAAGAATGATCAAATTATGAAGGGCTATAGAATTATAATAAAATCTATTTCTTCAAAATTTTAATTTGATGGTACTTTATAATATCTTGGAAAAATTTTGTTA
>JAOUZG010019144.1:7758698-7807633 GCA_026289955.1 Argiope argentata
AGATAGATAAATAGATAGATAGATAGATATACATACATACATACATACAATACAACAATTAAAAAAGGAGTGTTTGGTATGGAATCAGTTAAAGAATTTTGACAAACTTAATATTTCTTGGAGAAGCGCTTGATTGAGGAACAAGATAATAATTTTATTCAGGGCTTGAGTCTAGGAGGTTATTTTCTTCGTTTTCTTTGATATCTTTGACTATCATGTGTATTGTTATACGTATCTATCCTAAAATTTCACAAATAAATCAAAATGAATTCATTAATAATTATAAAAAGATGATTCTTGCAAATTGTTTTTCTATCATTTGAATAAATAAGTCCATTGATATTAACTCACTTTTATTTTAAATTTGTCAGCTCATTGCCCGATTTTGACAGATTAATAACAAAATCATATGACTAATTTCAATAAAACTCTGTATCTCATACATATTAAGGTTAAAAAAATTGATTTTAACACAACCTTAAAACTCATACAGAGGCTAATTAGCACTTATCATCAACATTCATAATAAAAAAAAATTTAAAAAAAATGAATCATCAGAAAAATAATTAGACGGATTTCGTCTACTGTTCCAATTTTCTGAATAGCCAAGTCAATAGATCTGGGAAATAACTCACATTTACTTTAAAGTTACTTTTTTGTGAAGCCTTAAAACATTAATACCAATTATTAAGTAAAGAATTTGGGCCCACTCTGTTTTTCAAACAAATTAATGTTAAAAAAATGATCTGAACAGGACCTCAAAATTCATGCAGAGGATTTTTGCAGAGGACAATTCATGATAAAAAAAAGCAAACAAGAATGAATCATCAAAAAAAGAGGAAACGAAGAATTCCATTTGCGGTTTTCCAATCATCTGTAAAACCAAGTCCATAGATATTGAATAAATTCGCATTTACTTTAAAATTACTTTTTTGTGAAGCCTTAAAATATTAATACCAATTATTAAGTAAAGAATTTGGGCACATCTCTGTTTTCCAAACAAATTAATGCTTAAAAAAATAACCGGAGCAGGACCTCAAAATTCATGCAGAGGATAAATTAATATTTATTATCACAATTCATAATAAAAAAAGCAAACAAAAATGAATCATCATAAAAGGGGTACGAAGAATTTCATTTGCGTTTTTTCAATCACCAGTATAACCAAGTCCATTGATCTTGAAAATAATTCTCATTTACTTTAAAATTATCCTCTGTCGTGATTTTTTTAAATATCAATAGCAGTTATTACATGAAGAGTTTGAGTACGTCTCAGTTTCCTCAACAAATTAATGGTGAAAAATGGTCGTAATTGGTCGCTAAAACTCATGCAGGGGCTAAAATATCTATGAATTAACGTCAATCATTGAAACTCATGACAAAAAAAATAAAGCAAAATGAATCATCAGAGTAAAAAAGAAACTTCATCTACCATTTTCCGATCATCTGAATAACCAAGTCCATTGATCTTGAAAATAACTCACATTTACTTTAAAACTACCTTCCCTCGTGAGGTTTTAAAAGATCAATAGCAATTATTAAGTGAGGAGTTTGGGTACATCTCTGTTTCCCAAACAAATTAATGTTGAAAAATGGTCGGAGAAGGTCCAAAAATTCCCCAGGGCAGACTTATCAAGAAAGGGTCAGGTCAAAAACCCTTTTCTAGATAATTTACCCAACAAACCCCGGATGGATCTGATCGAAAGAAAAACCTTTAGGGATATTATTTTCATGCTTCCAAATGAGATGATCGAAATTTCTTTTTAAAGTCGTGCAATTTGTCACGACGTGGATAATATTTTTTATTGGCTACTGGTCATAACAATAGCTGAAATAAATGAACTCAAATTCCAAAATGTAAAATGAACATAGCGAGGGAAAAAAGTTGATTAATGTAATCTATCATTAATGCTTACCTCTTTTGTGCTTGATATTCATAGACGATTTAAGCGATTATAGTTTTATGGTTGGATCAAACCGGTTTTATCTGGCAACAATTGCCTTTCCTTACCAACCCCCCTTCCCTTTTTTGGTCTGTTTTTTCAGATAAGAAATCTTTCCCTTTTTTGGAAAACGATAATTGCAGGAGATATGGAATATTTTTTCAAATATCTATGGGTATTTATCTCCAAAAAATGAAGAATTCTGGGAAATATTTTTTGTCTATCCTTATCTTTCAATTCGATCATGCTTAGTTCACTAACTACATTCGTTTGCCATTTTTAAGATCTGAGTTCGATCTAATGACAAGCGCTCGGCTGCTAGAAGTTTAATGACTTATTTTTCGTCTGCTTTTCATAAACACGTTCCAATCTATAAACACTTCATACAATCAGTGTTAATCTATAGAATCATCACTTAGCTAAAATGCTGTCTTAGGAATAAGATTATACTTTTTTGTTCTTGAATTTCCACACAGAATGGATATTAGAATGATAGATAGCTCAATTTTGCATGGCAAAGAATTTCCTGACTGGACTAATATACAATAAGAGGAGAAAAAACTTAAATTTTGAAAAAAAAAACTACAATAAAATTCGCGCATCAAATAAATTTCTCTTTACTAAACATTTTGAAATTCCTAATAATCCAGAAATAGCATCATAAAAAGGAAATTTATAGCAATTTTTTTTATATTCTTAAAATATATTATTTATATCTTGATTGTAAAATAAAATCAGCAATAGAATAGCCTTAGAACCTTAGATCAGGGGTTCTAAAAAGTTGGATCGTGACCCCCAGGGGGGTCACAGGATGTGTCCTGGGGGGTCGCGAGATGTGGAAGAAACGTTTAAAGAAAATTAATTTATTGCTGTAGTTTTCATTAAAAAAAGAAGAGTACACATAAAGCTTTTAATACACATACAAGTTGTTTTTTTGTTTTCTATTAGTTAATGGGATAGATGAACTTGTTTGGAATTAACAATTTTTTAGTGTCTGGAATAAGTTTTGTAACACACAAAACAATGTCATTTTCCAGTGTCAAAAGATTTATTGATCAGCAAGGGAATCCATGAAATACCTTAGATCAGGGGTTCACAAAAGGTGGGTCGCGACGCCCAGGAGGCTCATGGGATGTGTCCAAGGGGGTCGCGAGGTGTGGAAGAAACGGTTAAAGAAAATTAATTTATTGCTGTAGTTTTCATAAAAAAAGAGTACATATAAAGCTTTTAATACACATACAAGTTGATTTTTGTGTTCTATTAGTTAATGGGATACATAAGCTTGTTTGAAATTAAACAATTTTTTTAGTGTCTGGAATGAGCTTTGTAACACACAAAACAATGTCCTTTTCCAGTGTCAAACGATTTCTTGATTTTGTTTTTAAATTTATCATAACAAAGAATCCTTTTTCACAGTTGTAATATGTAGAAAAGGGCATCATGACACAGAACTGTCCACAACAAGTTTTTAATGCTGTTGTGGACAGTTCTGGGTATTCCTTTTTAATACGTATCCAAAATTTGTCGATATAAGCTTTGCTAAAAGTTACTTTTAGCGGACTGATCACTTGAAATCTCTATTAGTTGATCATGATGAAGGGCACTTAGCTCAGCTTTTGTTACGGCTTGCTCACAGAACGGATTGACTATCCACACAACCCGACTCATATCCTTAACTGGAATGTAATCTTTAAACTGTTCAATCAAAGTTTCGAGTTGAGATTATACTAGTAAATAGAAAGATGAAGTGTCAATGGATGTGGCGCCAATACCCGACACATACTCTACGAACTCTTGAATACGAGTAAATTTTCAAAATCTCTGTCTAAACTTTAGACAGAGATAAAACTTTGGGCGGTAGCACAAATAGTCTAAAAAGGGGGTCGCAATGACTATAAGTTTGAGAACCCCTGCCTTAGTTAGATATAATAACATTTAAAAAGAATAGAAGTTTTCTTATCTGAATTTTAAGTCCTTCTTCTTGTATTTTTTCAAAAAAATAACATGGGCATTTTCCTGCTACTGTTTTAAATTCTTATTCATTTTAGAAAATGTATATATGAAGATTATTGATAATAGAAATTAATGTTTCTAATGTATTCATAATTATCAAGAATCAAATTCATGGAAAATTTGTAGTTAATGTAAATTGTAAAATAGGTTACACAAAAAAGAGAAGAGGACACTAATACAACAAATTTTTGAAATGTTATTAATTTTTAAAATACAAGGTTTATAATTATATGCCTTTAAAATTTCATCATCTGCGTATTAATAAATTTATATGCCCTTATGTGAAAGAAAATTTCATATCTTTGAAATATGTCTTTTATAATTCATAATCAGGTATCAAATTCACAAAAAAAATTTGGTTAATGTGAATACCAAAACTGATATTAAAAAAAGTAAAAAGTGAATTTTCTTAGTATTATAAATCAATAAATTTGAATTATTTTAAAAATCATTTAGTACAATGCGTTTTTATGCTGTTATCACAAGAAAAGAAGACTACATATGGCGATTACCTTTATGAATAATTTATATTCTTAAAATATTTTCCTTAGTCAAATAAGTAACAACTAATTCAGTTTGATTAATTGTGCTATTCATGAACAAGATTTAGGTAATGTTAATATTCAAGACAAAATATTCAAAAGAGAGAGAGAGAGAGAGAGAGAAGATGATTATTTTTTTTATAATTGCATAGATTACTGAAATTTCGCTTTAAAAAATCTATAATATGCTAATATTTTATTATTAAAACGTTTGTAGGTGACAAGTATCTGCAAACAATGTAAATGGAGCAAAAAAAATCCAAACTTTTAAAATGTAAATTTTATTTTGGAACTGAATTTATAAAAAAAATGTATTCGATAACCTGAATAATAAAACTTATATAAGAAGAATATAAAAAGAATTTTCTTCTAGAAATTGTAATTAAAAAAATAAAACATCAGATTCGTCAAAACACACATACAACTCATTTTCAAGTATTTAAACAATTACAACACATTTTTCTTGAGTCTATACTGTCCTCATCTTTTCTTTATGTTTGCTGTTACGATTTTCTCAATTTGTAAAGCATTTATTGGGGAGGGTTTTAATACATTAAAGTCACATTAGTAAAGTTAAAAGTAAAGTTTAAAAAGGTCAAAGTAAAGTTAAAAAAGGAGTTTTATAATTACGACTTTAACTTTGCACTTATCCACGCATGCGTGAAAACCTCAAACTGTGCATGTGCAAATAGCAAGAGTTGCAGTAATCATATGCGGTGCATTTCTTTGTCTACGTCTGATTTTAAACAGAAATTCAAATGTATTCAATATTCAAAAATTTCTATGCCCCCTCCCCCCCCAAAAAAAAGGAATTTCAACCTTGGACGGAAGTTGAAAGAAACTTTCTATTTGGGAATATCAGAGAAATAATATCGCCATGGAGGAGATGAGTGAAATTGCCGTCTTTCTTTAAATAGCAATGCAACTGAATTGCGGAGACAGAATGAATCTCTTGAGGAGCGAAACGATCGCTTGTGTTTGGTTTACGGACATATCATACTTTTACCTTTATAATAGTCTAAATATATATGAATGTTTGCTATAAAAATTGTTTTGTATCTGCTTTTAATCATTTCTAAATAAGCTTTTATATTTGCTTGATGTTGCTTAACATGCTCATGTCATATCGGATGATGTCTAGGTTTAAATTTAAAGCTAATTTTTCTTCTTGGACGCTTTGCAACGGGAAAAGCCGTGCGGATACTGCAAGTGTCGGAATAAATCGATAAAGTTTTGCAAAAAAGATATCAAAGAGAATAATTATTGATTTTTTCGAATGGTATTGGAGTAAGAAATATGTTTCGAAAGTTTTCTGATGAAAAATAGTTACGCATTTATTAAAGACTGTATTGTATTTGTTAGTAGTGAAAAAAAAATCAAGGCACTTTTATTATATAGCTATGCATAAGCTAAGCGTTTTTTAAAAGGGTAAAATTATGTTCTATACATTTTTAAAATAAATTTTCAGTCATTTAATTCGATTTCCAATAAAGTCTATATTCAACTTTTTATTATAGTACTCAATCGTATACTTAAATGCATCGCTAATTTAATAATATCTGGCTTATTCTATAAAAATTCGCTATAAAAATTAAAATAATAATAATTTTCCATGATTCAATATCTTAAGTAATAAAAATAAGTTGAATTAATAACTGATTCATTAATTATTACTTTATGCTATTATAAAGGTATTATTTAAGTACATTTTAATTAATCAAAAAGGAAATTGACCTTCTAACGGATAAATGCTTGTTTAAATTTGATACTGTTGCTGATGATAGATTTACGAGTATTTTATTTTGCAATCATTTTTAATCTCAATATTTATTTTGTTGCATCGAAGCAATGAAAAATAGAAAATAATGTAAATTGAGTTTTCAACATATTAATATCGTATTTTAAGATAAAACAATTGCTATAAATACATCATTATTATAACACATAAGCTTTTAAGAATTTATTCTATGAGATATAATGTATCTCATATTTAATTTTAAAATAAATCACGAAAAATGCAAATAAATAAATAAAACAAAACAATGACAATAAATAAATATATAAAATAAAAGTGAAATATTTAATATAAAATATTTGAAATATTATTACAGATCAATTCAGTTACATTAAACTGCATTATAATGCAAACTTCCTCCTAGATAGAATATATATTTTTTAAAGAATAAAATTTACTTTTTAAAATAAATCTTTAAAAATTAAATGAAACGGAATAAATCGAATAAAAAGTACAATAAGGGCATTTCAAATACAGCAACAAATAAAAGTTCTATTCTATTACTTTGAAAACACATCACAACAAAAACCTCCTCCATCTTCAATTACAACTTCCTTGACAGCTTGAACCAATAATTTATCAGTGCTCCAATTAAAGCTGCGGTATCCTAAATCAAATTCTCAAAAAAACCTCAATTTAATTATAAAATGAACAATACATCCACACAACCCCACCTTTTCTTAATCCAGAAAGATTACTTTCATGAACTTTTCCAAATTCCTTTCTTTCAAGAGAAAAATAGTATGTGGGCTCAATCGCAATAAGCCTTAATTTCCACATTAATGCTTTTGAGCCGGACGATCTAACAATCACAGATTATTTTGCTGCAATCACATTGGGAGAGGTATTTTTTTATTATTTTTGTTATTATTGCTACCGATCCATCATGGCAGAGGCAATTAATCAAATCGCCCCACCAAGTGTCGTAGAAGAGATTGAAAGGTGCCTGCATTCTCAATTTGTTATCTGTTCTCAATCTTTTTCTATTTAGGAAGCTTTTTTGGATCACATACAAGCGACAATTCCAGGGCCCTTTCAAAATTGGTAATTGGATTGGATTTGATCACTGATAGGATTGGTTTGAAGTATTTATGAAGGAGCTCATCTAGTTCATGAGGATGGGAGTCTCATTAAAAAGAAAATAAACCGTCATGGTTTGTGGGTCTAAATTACTGTTTTCAGCTATTTTGATCGTTGCTTTTTTGTTTATTTCTGTTTTTTAAGTAATTTAGTAAATGGAATTTAACTGGCTTCGTTTTCTACAATAGAGATTGCGTCATGTTTTCTTAAATTTAGTTTTGAGAAAATGTAAACATTTTCCCCCTCTTTTTGTTATGACTTTATATGCAGGAGATGGAATGATGAGAGCGCAGAATTTTTTAAATTTGTATGAAAATAAAGCTGGATAAGACAATAAGATAAAAGTTAAACTGAAAAAATATCATCTTCAGTTTGTTGAATAGTTAAGAAAAATATAGCAAACGTCTTACTAGAGGTAGATAATATCATTTCCTCCTTTGAAAAATAAAGTTTTTCTGATTTCTTAAATATTATTTTAAACAAAGGATTTGAAAATAATATAAAAAGTGTTTGGGTGTAAAGAAATAAATTTAAAGTGATAACGAAATAAACTAAATAAATTTTGAAACCAATATAAAAATACAATTCTTTATAAGTTGTTTTCACACATAAACCAGGACTTGTGAATCGCAATAATTTCAATAAATCTAATGCACAAACCCGCTTTATAATTTTAAAATTGAACTTTCTTTTTGAAACATGAGTTAATGATTGAGCCATTTTTATAGTTTTCTAAAACAGTACTAAATTTTTTGAAAAAAATATAATCATATTTGATTTGAATCCTACATCCATTTATCGGCATTTTATCAACGCATGACTTTGAAATATTGTTCAAAATTTTTTATTTTAAATGTTGTGAACTGTCATTTCCTTCACCCTTTGAACTCTTTCAAAGCTGTTGAAAAAATTGGAAAACGGTGGTAATTATGTGATTATTTTCACATTAAGAACAGAATTATGTGAAGCTTTATATGTGTGCATATCGTTGGAAGGTCGAGTAAAAACTCTGTAGCATGTAAAGCAATTTAAAAAGAGGTGAACTGTGGCATCTTTCATGTACCCAAACAACAACCTATCAGCAATCTAGGAAGTTAAAATAAAAAAGGGAGTTTTTATTGGTATAATCTGCATAAAAGAAACTCTTTTTGTACTATAACTTCAAAAATGCATTTTTTGCTCCGATTTAGACTTCTTTCTTGAAAACTGATCTGAGTAGCAAATAATAAGGCGAGCATTTTATTGTAAAGAAAACAGAGAGAATACTAGAGAAACTGAATAACAATAATATTGTTAAGATGGCATTAGACGATTTTTTATTATGACTGGAAAATGAAGAGACGATACAATTTCATGAAGTAAATTGACAAATGGATCTGTAAATTAATAATATTATACTAAAAAGATTAATTAGCAAATATATTAGAAATGATAACATTTTTCAAATTTTTGTTATAACGTAATTGATCAGCAAACCCATATTAATAATGTATAGTTATTTTTAGGGCCGGGAGAGCCTGGTTGGTAGGTCTTTGGATTCACATTCCTTAGATTGTAGGTCTTTGGATTCACATTCCTTAGATTAGCATGTGTGTGTGGCGGCTGGCACACGTTAAATCTTTCGGGGTCACAAAGTCTTGCATGTTGGGTGTAATACCAATGGGTGTACTGGGTGAGAGATGGTCATTCTCTGTTTCAGATATAAATTACGATCTGTGGATGAATGAATAAAATGCATGAATGAAGTCTGCCCCACAAAAATTGTTTATGACGTGCGTGATCTAGAAGTCAAGCTTCTGCCCTCAGTTTCTTAGAGGTCCATACTCTCAGAAGCTACTGCACCCCTCGTTCCGTTATGAAGGGGAACACGAGAACAACAACAATAATAGTTATTTTAATAGCAAATTGAAAAAACGGTGATTTTTTTTGTTTCGTGTAATATGTTATTCTAATCAATTTTGTAACAAACATTTTTATTATCATTTTTATTATTATTTTACTTTAAAACTTAATGAATTTAATTAAAGGCAGCAGGCTTAATCGCATTTTTAAGAAGAATGGAAACCTTTCAAATTCAACATTTGATCTAAAAGTAACTTTAACAGTTCGAAGTACTATATGCTCCTAAGATAAAGGTGATACAAAAATATATTATTGATGAACGATCTACACTGAATTGAGGAAAATTAAAAATATATTATCAGGCTTGTTACAGTACAAGGAAATGACAGAAAATCTATTATTTTTCGTATTACTTCTAATCATCTCTGGAACGCCAGTCTGATAAATCGTTAATGGAAGATCACTGAATGAATAATCTTATTTGAGTTTAAATAACCTTGGGAATCCTTGAGCAATAGGAGAAAGTAGATCAAACCGATTACTTTGTAGAAGATGGCAACTTCCTGTATCCACCAAATTTTTAAAGGATGGCATATCGAAAATTTAATCTCAAAAGATTCCCACAGAAATGACCGAAATTACACGCTGCAGGTTTAATTTGTCATCATTTTTCATCTGCAATTTAACCGCAATCAACAATCATTACGACCATACACTGACAAGGCTTAATGTCATACAAACTTCGTCCTAAACTTCTTCTCACAGTCATGGCACAATCCGTTTGGCTGTTTAAATCTTCAATCTCCCCCTCTTCCTCACATTATTGTTAACAATTGTCTTCAATTAATAACAACATTTACGCAATTTCTAACCCGTTTAATCTCAATTAAACGCGCATTTCTAAAGGCTTATATCCCCAATGACTTTTTCTAAAACTAATTTTTATAACTCTATCTTTGATTAGTTGATTACGACGCCAGTTACTCTCTCGGTTATCTTTATCAGTCATTACCAATTAATGATTGCACGGAATCAATTTTTAATCCTTTAATTTACGAATTAAATATAGATATATTTTCTTTTCTTGGGATTTTTGGGTGAGTTATCTTCGAAAAAAAAGTTTTTATAACTTATTTATTTTATGCTCTCTTCTTTTTGTCTGTTATTTAGAAGTGCTTTAACAATTTTTCCAACTTATCATTTTTGTCAGTTATAAAAAAAACTTGACCTAATTTTTTTATTACTAGTTACTTAAAAGATCTTGGAATATCTTTTTGAGCACATGAACGGTTGTTATGATTGCATGGTGAATGTTTTCTTAATTAATTTTCATAGAATCAAAAATCTAAGAAAGTTAATAAGTCAAGTCCACTTTCAAATTTCTTTACATCTATTTTTTATCAATCACTTCCAACTAATGATTTTATTGCCGCAATTTTTAATATGTTAAATTGCGAATTAAATATCGACGTATTTCCTTTCCTTGGAATTTTTGTTTGCATCTTTGGATGACGAAGTTTTACAATTTATTTTATCTTCTTTTCTTCCTGACAGTTATATAAATCTGTTCATCTAATCAATTTTGGATAAAAGCATTTCATCCAATTTTTTTTTACAAACTACTTAAGAAATCTCGAAATTACTTAAGAAATCTTTTAGGGCATATGAATTTTTGCGTAACTATCATTGGATACCAATAAAAGTTTAAAACATTTTGTTTGTCAAATTCGCTCTAAAACATTTCTAGTAGTTTATTTTGTCTTTTTTCATTTAATTGTTTTTCCCCAGACCAACTTTATTTTAACAATAATCTGCAAATAATGATAACATTGATACTATTGGCTATCCGCAAATGGTTCTAGAAATTTCAAAATATTTTCTTTTTATCAGATACCAAAAATTACCAACCCAGCTCAAAAAATTCTGTTAATTCTAGTAGATTTTTTTGTTAATTCTAGTAGAATTCTGTTAATTCTAGAAGAATTCTGTTAATTCTAGTAGAATTTTTTGTTAATTCTAGTAGAATTCTGTTAGTTTCTAGTAGTTTATTTTTTCTTTTCTCATTTAGTTGTTCCCTCCCACCCAAAATAATCTTCAAATAATGATAACATTGGTGTAATTAGTAATCTGTAAATGGTTCCATAATTTTCAAAATATCTTCTTGAGTGCATGGAATCTTTATTACAAATATCTTCAAATAATCAAGTTTTCTCGCCTTATTAACTGTTAAAAGTCAAACTCCAAGCCGACTTATTAATTGGATCTATCGCCAAATGAATCGCTGTTTGAGAACGAATTTGGCAAACTCGCCTTATCAAACCTTTTACCATTTCCACCCAAAGGCTAAGAATTCAGAAAGCCTACGGAAAGAATACATTTTCATATCAGAGCGCTAAATGGGTTTGCACTGGATGATTACTTGACAAGTAATTAATTTAATCCTTGGGAAGATTTGTCACGTGAAGCTTGGTTGTTTTCAGATGGAAATTTCTCTCCTTATTACATTTGCCTTTAATCCAGTTCTCAGTGCTTAAGAAATGACGTCTGGAGAAGGAACTGCTAATTCGAACACTTCAAGAAATGATGAATCGGGAGTTGCAAAAACCTCGAAATCCTTTTACAGATATAAATTAATCTGTGTCAAATGCTTTTTAACCTGCTTACTTCAGATATCCATAATTGTGAATGCTAGATGAAATTTGAACTTAATGCTTTTCATTTGATGCTTTTGTGTATCATTTCCTTATGAATCTGGTAGGTTGTTTTTATTTATTTTTGATATTTTACTGAGAAGAAACTGGTTAGTATACAGAACACAACTCTTAAATAATTCGGAGGATTTACCTGAATAAATTGCTACAAAAAGAAAAAAATTCTAATGGAACTTCAAAAAAATCTTTTTTTTTTCTAAGTACTTTTATTCAACTTATATGTTTCAGGTTTTTAAAGATGGAATTTTGTCACCAATTTTTTGTTCATTTCCTGATGTATGATGGTTTTCAATTTTTTTTTACATGAACACATACTCAAAGATGGCATATTATTTAGATACTTTTGAAATGTAATTATCAGTTAATTAAGTTATTTGATTAAATTTTCATTAAATAATAGTAACTTTAATAATCTCACTGAAAGAAAATTTGAAGAGAATTAATTTTGGAAGACAATTATGTTGAAAATTATAAATTATTTAGTATAAAATGCTGAAAATGGACAAAATATAATTCTTATTACCCTACAAGTTAATTGTACATTTTCATCACTTTTATTTCTTTTAATACATAAAAAAACGTTTTGTAAGTATTTTTTTATTATTCATTTGTGTTTTAAAGATATTATGAGTGTATTTTATTCATTTGAAAGATGTATTGGAATATTCAAGTTGATCGAAACTTCCGAAGTTTAAGTAAACCAGTTTCATTAAAGGTCTTAATTAATATTTGTTAGTCTTAGTCACGACATAAAGTAGGAAGTTTATGAAAATCATGAATAATAATTCATAAAATTAAATGGAAAACTTATAGAATTTATGAATATCAATGAAGGGGATGAAGTACAGAAACATGAAATTCATAAATAATTATGAGTAACATGAAGCATAAAGAATGTTTCTGAAACTTATAAATAATAAATGAATTTTTATCAAAGAAAGTTTCATTTATTGTTTGTTATTAAGGATCACTAAAAGAGATGTGAGAAGAGAAATATGCCAAATTATCCTTAAGAGAAAAATCGCAAATTTGTAGCAAATGTGACAGTTGCTTTTATATTTCATAGTAAATTTTTAAGTCAAGAAAAAATGGGAAAAAAAATGATGATCCGAGACTACTTTTGACAATTTAAATACTAATCTTCAATCCTCTTCCAGATAAATAGTTCATACTCTTTGTTAGATCAAGGATTAATGAATAAAATTTGATTTCTATGAAATCACATAGAAAATAACTGCTTTTATTAAAATTATTTTAAGAAGGATAAATAATTGATGATGAAAAGGAAATACAACTTAAATTTGTTTCCCATTTGTTTATTTTTTTTAATAAAACATTTAAATTAAAATTTTGGATAGAAACTCTCAAAAATATTTTAGAAAATTTATGCTTATAACAAGTCTATACTTCAAAATTAGTTATATCATGAAAAAAAATATAAGGCTTATTAAACAAGACTTGCCTAAAATGTAAATGACTTTATCAACGAAAGTCATAATTTAAATTACTTCATTTGATTAATTTGTTAACGTAGACAATTTACAAGTATCTATATAGATTAGAGTATCATTCAGAGGTTATTATACTCTTTAATCAACAATCATCGTCTAGAGCATATATTATTATCTATTATTAAGAGCTCAAAATTTGCAAGAATGTGTTGTGCAGTTCCACTGTAAGACTTCATTTATAAGATGGATGAAAAATTCATCCCTTGGTGAAATTTTCATCGTATCTACTTTCTATCAGCAATTATCGCTTATAGTCCAAGTATTTAGTGGCGTATTTAGATAATTTACGTGTCTAGGCAGTAAGTACACTTAATAAGACTTCTCATTTAATAAATTGATCAATTTAATCTCACATTCAACACATTTTTTTAATCTTATAAACATGTTAATGATTGATAATTGATAGTTTTTTCATTTTTAAAAAATAATTTTATGAGACTGCGTATGCTCTGATTTTTTTATGTCCTTTTTAGAGTAACTTCCAAGTTTGAAGATAATATATTTAAGCAAAATTCGGCATTTATAAATACTGAAACAACTAAATCGCAGCTATTTAGTGACGTTAGATAAGAGCCTGAACTAGTATACATGACAGATTAATATCCTAATAATATTATTGTAAAAATTTATCTAGAAATATCCATCGAATTGACACACACACACACACACACACACACACACACACACACACACACACACATCGTTAAGTGTAACATTGTACTGTGTAGTTGGACTGAAATATTTCATTTCCCAAATGGTTATGGGTTATTTATAACACTCTGAAATGTTCGTAAAATTACTCTTGTTTCTCAAAAAATACCCTATGCTTTTTATTTTTAAAAAATGAATCATGTATAAGCTTAATCATGGATACGCATTTCATACATGTTAATATTATTTTCAATATTTTTTTAATCCTTACAATTACGGTTTTTGTAGTCAACCTAAAGATCTGTGAAGTGTTTTTTGAATATTTTAAGTCTGATACAGTAAATATTTCAGATAACTTTGGCATGTTACAATATATACAATATGAAAATTCAGTATACCCGATTCATAAAAGATTTTCTATTATTAAAAAGATCTATACAGCAACTATTCGGGATCAAATTGTGTTATCATGAGCGAGTTTACTATGCACAGAAGATTTTCAATCACAGAATTTTTACCTTATTTGAAAAGAATGACTAAAAACGCGTTTTTGGGGTTTAATTACAAAACAATTAAATTGATAATAGTTTGATGTTTATAATTTACGATTTTATTAATTTTCATTTCTTTTAAATCGACTTTAATATCAATAATGATTAGTTCTTTTAAGCCTTAAGCATCGGCCCTTACTGAAAAAAAAATTGTTTTGGGTATGAAGGAAGAACTACTTCCGCCTTACGTAAGCATACGGGTTAATTGCTTTCTAGATGCTGCAGCAACAACTAAGCCGGGACTAAGGTTGTTCTTCGAACTATAATTAGTCATAGTACACCTCAGCCTTACCACCAGCAAGAAATTCATCAAGTCATTTCAGAACAAATAACTTGACTCCTTAACATTTTTACTGATCATAGGAGCGATACCCTGCTTTTCTGCTCAATCACATGCTCGTGATGCCCCTTGGTGGGTATCAGCCTGATATTATGCAAATCATCTATTTTTTCAATTTGATCAGTTATTTAATTAGGTAATAAAATTAATAAATGAGTGAAAATAACAAACAAGTAAACATTTTTTTAAGAATAAACGCTCAATATAAAATTTGATTAAAGTATCTTCAAACAAAATGAATAATTTAAAAAATTAAATAGCTTTTCAACTAAGAATAAATCTGTACATCGCACGGAATTTTAAAATTTTGGAACTTTTCTTAATTCTTTTATTTTTGGTTTGGTTATTAAGGTGACTATTGGGGAACGAAGTCTTTTTCACATTTGCAGATTTTCATTATGTATTTATAAATTCTTATTACAAAAGTAACAGTTTCATGAAATTGAAAAAAAAACATCCAGAAAGCAGCAGCAGTCAATAAAATGAACCTATTCAAAACAAAATTTATGAAAAATGAATAGATAATTCAAATTGCTTTTTTTTAATTAAAAGTGTTTGTATATCATTTGTTTAAATGAAGAAAGTCAGGTCAGGTCACTTTATTTTGAAACATCATACATCGAATTTCTTTGCATTAAAATACTTTCTTTCAACATTAAAAAATTCATGATTAAAGTTCTTACATTTCAATTAAAGTTTCTCTAAACGTAATAAAAGAGCAACCTATTTACTTTTGATAAATAAATCAAGATGATTAAAAATTTGAAGGAGATTTTCTTTTGCATGGAAACAAGCTAAATCTTTAAAAACATCAATAATAATAGGATTAATTTTCCTTTAGCTCATTAAAATGGCATTTTCCTTAGCTATTTACAAATTACTCGAACATTTTAAAAATGTATCATGATCGATTCGCATTTATGTCAGCTGTCTATTAAATTTTAAAGAAATTTTATTACAGAGCATAAGTCTAGAAAAAAAATCGTTAATTATTCTGATCTTGAATTTTTATTTCCTACAATTAAAAAATATTTTCTATTATATTTTTTTATATTTTATAACTATTAGTTAGTTTTTGGCTACCAGCTAATTCACTGAATATATTGGTTATTTTTAATTTCAGGTGAATCGTTTAAATATAAATCAAGATCATGATTCCATCAAATTGTCAGACTTTAAACTTGTTATTTTAATTATTTTCATATCTCGATTATTTCAGTCAGTAAATGGTTTTTTTTTTCTAACGGAGATCGGTCCCATGACATTATAGCTCTATTATAAATATAGTTTGTTTTATCTATGAAATATCTATGTTTATATATATCCCTTATATAAGCATAGATCCCTTATATAAGCGGTTCAACTAATTTCTAAAGTTCTCATTATTTGAACTTAAATTTTTATTCATCTTATAAAGTAGATAATTTATATAAAGCATGATCCTTCTTTTTTATCATTGAAAAATGTAGAAAATTCAAGTAGCAAATTATTTGATGAAACATTATGAATGGTTTGATTTTCAGAAAAACGATATGATCTGTAGTTGAGAACTAGCAAAAACTTACTAAAATTCTCGAAACATTTTCAACAGCATTAATTTTTTAACAATTTTCTAATTTTAACAACTAAACAATTTCTTAAATTCTCTAAAGGTGTAAAATTTATTTTTAATACAATCATATTTTCGGAAGTTATTACAATATCATCCAAATATTTTTTTTAAAATTTTTAAGAGCTATTGGTTTTATTAACCATATTTGACAGGGGTTTTTTTTTTGCTTGTTTGTCCCTTTTATTGTTAAATACGTCTTCTTAACATGATTTTGCTTTTACGTTAATCATTGATTCGCTTTTTAATATTTTTATCTACACATTTTATGTTGTTTTTACTACTTACATTAGCTACTAAAAACATGCTCCTTTAAATGTATGTTTTTATTTTACCGTATGCTTGGCGCAGTATAGCCAAATGTGGCTCTTGCGCCAGTAAACCATACAAACCAACCAGCCAGCTGGAAGCTATTACAGAAAAATTATCGGGACTCCAATTTAGGGACGGCCAGTTCACGTGAAAGATGCACTACTTCTAGGCTAGACAGCAGCAAACGCACATTGGAAATGAAATGTAGTAAAATCAATTTGTTTATTGTCCTTAGTGAATCCTGTTATAGATTATAACTAATTTCTCATAATTAGGCCCAAAACTCATATATTATCCAATTGATCTTTATTTTTGATCTAAAGATGACATTTTATAGGTATTTGTTGAGAAAATTCCACATCCGTAAGAAAAAAGACAGAATAAGTGTATCTTGTATACGACCCCTTTGTTAATCCAGCTGTGGATATTATCTGAACGAATTTGAAATATCATGACTTTCCATTTTCAGCATTTTTTATAATAATTATCTAAAATTAGCATTTTACAGATATTTGTTCCAAAAAAAAAACGTCCGAAATTGTTGAAAATGAAATAAAGGCAATTTTTGTATAGTCCCCGAGTGAATCCATTGTAGATGGTATCTAATTCATTAGAATTGTACTCAAGACTCGTAACTTACCCCGAGCTCCACTACTGTTGATTTCATTTGGTATAGCTGCCACTCAATTTCCTACTCAACATTCAGCTGCATGTATCAAAAACGAAGCAAAGTATGAAAAGTCACGTGCGGAGGATTCGGAAATATTTTGGAGATTCATTTACACATTCTGGCGGCATATATTTTTAATTAACTATTGACAGGAATGATGGACCACTTGCGTCAAGGCAAAAAGTTTGAAAGACAAAATGAAAGAAAGTTAATTTCACAGTTGAAAAGGATGGCAACTCTCTCGATCTACTTTGCAACATTGTGCGCCATTACAAAGGAGAAATGTATCAAAAAGTTTCTTCTGATTTTGATATAAATTTATAACATTGTATATCAGACGTCAAAAAGTTGTCCTAATGAATTCGTGAAGATGTAAATGAGTTGAGTTATTCTAGCCTTTCTGTAATTTGTGCTTCTTGTAAATTAAAAGAGAATGGGAAATAAGATGCGTATTTAATTAACCTACTTTGAACCAACATGTTTGTCATTTAGATCTGAAGAAAGCAAGTGTGTTTGTTTTATTTTCGTACATCATTTTAACGCTTTGATTATTTTTATAGGTAGATGTGCTTGATTTGCAATATGCATTTAAGCAGAGAAAGAAAAATATAAAACAAAATCTAAAATAATATGGATAATAAAAGTGATTTTCTTTAGAAATTTGTTCATTCGAATCTTTTAACATTTTTAAACTCGTTCTAACCACTACTTCAATTAAAAAATAATAATGTTTGCAATAAAATAATAAATGTAAATTAACCAAAATAAGTTTTAAAAAATCAATAAATGAAGTAAAAAGAAGTCAATAAAATAAAATTATTTCATAGAAATTTTTTAATTAATTTAGAAAATTATTTTCCTGTCAGAGTGATTTTCATCATTATTTTTTGTGTATTGACATAGAATAGTTCAGTTTCAAATTTCAAATTTGATGCAAAACATTCACATCATAGTAAGGAAATAATTAAATCAACATTATTCAACAATTATTAAAGCAAAACATACTATAAAGAGATATTATATTAAGTCAAAGTAAAATAAATTTTCACTGAGTTTCCATAGTTTTTTTATGAATTATTGAGGTGTATCTTAATCCTATAATAATTAGAATCATGCTTGCTTTGATAATTCGATCGCTCATAATTTCTATGTTCTAATAACCTGAAATATCTTTACAGCTTTTTAATATTAAATTACTTTACGGTTATAGATCACTAATTTGTATCTTTCTTATTCTTTACTAAGACAGAGGATGAAAAATCAACTTCACGTGACTAGTTGTAAAAGAACATGAAAATAGCCTATAATAAATTAAATTGCATAGAAAAAAAGTAACAGATAATTTATCAATAATGTAATTCTCAAGCTCAAAAATATTTGAAATTTCCCGGGAATAAAAGATTAATAACTCGCAGAAGTAAAGAGTATTCCACATTGTTTTACAATATTGCAAAATATTATATTACATTATTATACAATATTGTGTTATATAAGTGTACTACAAAGAAGCATAATAAAGGCTGTTAAGTGGGTTGGCCTAGAAAATTTCACGGGAAAATACAAATACAGAAAAATTGGCGGTTAAATCAGGAATTGATGTTAAAACAAATCATGATAGGGATTATAAAACTAATAAATTTTTCTTCTATACCAAAAAAGTTGATATAGAATCTTCTATACTAACATGTTTTATACGGCAAAACAAAATTTGCAAGGAAAAGGTATTGATCTAAAATACTTTATTAAAACCATTTAAAAAGAATTTTATGATTTAACTTCTGTTTAACTTTGATTAAATAATGTTTAATGCCGCTAATGTTTAACTAAGTAAGGTTTATGTTATTATTTATTTTCTAGCATAACATACAACATTATAATTTTTTAAAAGTAAAGTGCAATCTTAAAACCAAAATTGTGAGCATACTGTATGTTATGCAATTAATTTTCTTGAATAGTTTCTTGCATTCATGTTCAGATTGGTATATCCGATATTTCCAATTGGCTGAGTTGGTTCAATCATTGGTAAAGATTTACAATTTTATTTTATGGTCAGTATAAAATACAATATTTCCCAAGTTATTGCTTTCGGTTACATATGGACAGATAAATAAAAACAACTTTTTAACAATTAATAGATTCAGTTCAAAATTGGAAATAGATCTACAGATTTAATGTAAATATCATATACTAAATCTTATTCATATTTCCTTTGCTATTAATAATTTTTACACGCTTTTTTTAATAATCACAATCATCCCCCAAAACAGGCAACTTTAGTTTCGTTTGACCGATGAAAAATTTTATGTCTATTTGTAATTCTAAAATTAAACGCTATGCCAAATATCATATGTTTTGCTCATTGCATTTTTGATTCAGTCCCTAATTAAAAACATGCCAAAGTAAATATATATACGAGGTTACAGCCATAAAAGATTTTCTGGGGACATATTACATTCATAATTTAAAGAAAGGACTACATAATAATAAGAACTTCATAAAGACAACATCCTCTTCTATATTTCGTTGTTTTTTTCAGTATTGAGCTTCCTACCATACCAGAAAACATTATAATTTTAGACGATTTTTTTTAAAATTAGAGAGTTTTACAGTGAAGATTCATCAAACTTTTGGCGTGGAATCCAGACACTATTATATTCTCTTTCTATCCATTGCAGATGTAATATTTATCAAGACATTTAACGGATACTAGTCACATTCAATATAACTTAAATTTTTTTATCATATATGAAAACATTCTAGTGCAACTTCAAACTGAAACATTCAGTGTGTATTATTTTAAAAGATGAAAACAAAGCAACCGAGAACTAAGTTGAAGCAAGAACAATAGATGCCCAATTCTTGTTAGCTTCATACTTCTTGTAAATGAAAGTCACAACTTCACAAGGTTATTAAAAGAACAAAGTATAACCTTGTTTGTCATCTGAAATAAAAAAAAGTTAAATTCAATTTATATTCAGATATTAAATCCAGAAAACAATCGACAATCGCCATTCATGTATTCTGCATTTTCAAAACTTCACACCAGATAAGTATAAAAAGTCTGAGATTATTTAATGTATCCCCTCTATGTCGTTTTTATTTATAAAGCAACCCACATATAACACTTACAAATGTCTTGAAACTTTTAAACTTTCAGTTATTATCATTGATTACAGGTAAATAATAAAGCTGTACTTTGATTCTTTTTGCTTATAATAGATCTGCAAAGTTTGGATGAACATGCTGTCTTGATACCACTGAAACTTTACTGCATTTCTATTTCCATTTGCGCTTCATATTCTTACTGTTTAAAGAAGTACTTTAAATAAGGATTTATACCTTCTAATATTAGAGTTTTAAAGAAAAAAATCCTGTAAATGGATGAAATTGAATAATTTTAAGTGAAGAATAAAAATGGTACGCAATTTAGTGTAAAAAGATCAAAGCATCTTTTGTACTAAGAGATTGTTTTCTGTGAACACTCTAATAGACTGCAAAGAAAATCTTTGAAATGCAATAATAATTTTTCATTTTGCATTTGTAATGAATACCATTTACATTTTTTCATTATTAATTATTACAATTAACTAAGGAGCCGTTATGCTTTTTCAATTCCTACTATTAGCTCACACTCTCGTTATGAATACATGTTGTTCAAATTTTCAAACGTTAATAAAGCTTTTTTTATTCATCCAATCAAGTTCAAATCAAATCTTTAAAAATTGTCGTAAATGACATTTAATGTTAATACAGTTTTTTCAAATATTAATTCAATAATTTTTTATTAATTAATTAAAAACTAATCATCTCGCCAAAAATCTTCATTTCTTCGCCTCCAAATAAGTAACGAATTCAGTTCATTTTTCCCTCACATAAATTGGATTATGCTTAACACGTTTTAGGCATATTATTTCAAACGACTCTGTTTATTTTCTTAATGTTTGATGTATTTAAAATTAAACATAATTAATCAATCGATTTTTCCAGTTCATTTTGAAATACATTCGAATTAAAATATAACAGAACAAAGAAAATTAGAAATTCCAATTTGTATTGCGTTACCCCAACTGTTGTAGAAAATTCACGCATCTTGCGTTACCACAATTGGCTATGAATCCCCAATTTGCGTATAAAATTCAGTAAGGTAAAATTTTTGATCAATTATTCATAGTAAATGTAATTGTTAGGTCGGGATATCCTGGATGGTTGGATGTTGGTTTCGCATTCCTTGGGCTGCGAGTTCGAACCTAGCAACCGAAGACTGTCCTTGTGTGGTGGAAGTTATATATGTTGTAGTCTCAAAGCTCTCCATGTGGGGAGTAGTACCACTGGGGGGTACTGGGTCAAAGGTGATCATTCTCTGTTTCAGAGTCAAATTACTATCTGTAAATAAAAGAATGAAAAGCATGAATGAAGTACTCCCAGTAAAAAGGGGTTTGTGATGTACATGTGCTAGAAGTCAGACTTCTGCCCTCGGGTCTCTAACCTCATGGGCAACTGCACCCCTCCTTCCGTTGTAAAGCAGAGAACGAGAACAACAATTGGAATTATTTCATAAAAAGTAACTAAAATAAAATCCTTCCTAATAACCTAAGTAGGAATTAATTTAAAAAAAACTGTTTTTATATTACATGTTTCCTATAGTATCCAGCCCCAAAAATTATTAAAAGATGCATTAGTACAATTAAAAAATTTCTTGTAAATTAATTCAGATTGAGAAATGTTTCTTATGTAAAAGCGTAATTTTACATAAGAAAACGTTATCCGCTGCTTTATGCACAAATATAAAAATAATAAATATCATCACGGTTCAATGATTTCATTTATTACTTAATTTACATTGCTGATATTTATATTACACGTCGGCTTTAATAAAAATCATAATCTTTGTATTATTACCACTTCTCGAATTGAAAAACCAAAACAACACTTCCAATTTTGTTGAAATTTATGTATTTTTCAAGGAAAAAATGATATGATTAATTATAACATATGACATTAACTTTGTTTTGTAAACCGCAAACAAGCACCGCATTTTTCAAGGTTTACATTCCGCTACATAAACATTTCACGCTCTTGTAATTTTCTCATTAAATTTCCAATTCTCAGAAGGGGATATTTTTTAAATAATATTTCAGTCACAAAAAGTATATTGTTGAATTAAGTAGGTCAAGCGCTTTGAAAAATATATCTTAATTAAAAACCGACCTTATTGTTTTGCATTACAATTTATTCTGTTATTATTTATCAATTTTTTCAAATCGTTTTACTAGTTCAGATATACCTATATTTGCAAAATTTTAATTTATGATTCATTCAAAAAATTAAACAAAAATTTAGCGTACATTTAAAGTTTTAAATCTAGGTGTAATTAATTTATATTCTTAATATCTGTTCTACTAAATGAAATTAGATTTGACCATTGGGCAGTTGCTAAAGCTTTAACACACTTTGGAGATTTAATTTTTTGCCTTCATTTGCTCAAATTTTTTAATTAAAAATTTTAACGTGTTAATGCCTAGAAATTGGCTTACTATGATGAAATTATGTTATTCAACATATCTGATGAAATTCTCAAAACGTTCTCAGGGCACATTGTTAAACCAAATATATGCAGTTATCATGGATAACTCACAGATCTCCAACCTCTGTATTCACTTCCTTAAGATTATCTCTATTTCGTCTATTGATATTTGACTGAAACTTCTTCCCTATCAAAACAATTAGTGTTTTCCGGGTTGATATTTGGAAAATTTGATTGCTTCTTCAATAGATAGAACTGGAAAGAAAGAAGAAAAAATGTCCAGCTAATTAAAATCAATATCTCTTCCAATATAGTCTACTTTATTGAAGAAACTTTTGCCACTTCAGCAAATAAAAATAAAAATAATAAAGCTTTAATTAAAGTAAAATATCTAGAAAAATATCTATCTATCTATCTATTTTAAGATTATCTCTTTATCGTCTACTGATATTTGACTGAAACTTCTTCCCTACCAAAACATTTAGTGCTTTCCGCGTTGAAATTCGAAAAATTTGATTGCTTTTTCTTTTTCAATAGATAAAACATGAAAGAAAGAAGAAAAATATCCGGGTAATTAGAATCAATATCTCTTTCCATATAATCAACTTTACTGAAGAAACTTTTGCCATTTCATCAAAAATATAAAGCTTTAATTAAAGTAAGATATTTAACTCAATGAAATCCAAATACCTTTCACTATAAACACCCTAGTTTAATTTAGCGAAATCTAACCTCTTCAATGAAAGATGAGAAATTAAATAAAATCAAAATTTCTTCCATTTCTTGCTTAATTTATTTAGACATGCTTCCAACAGGAGTGGTTAGCTTTGTTGAAAAATAGATATTCAGTTCACAATAAATATACTGTCGCATGATAGATGATAAAGAAAAATAACCGCATATTTAAATTCAACATATTTTCCACTAACACCTTTCCAGTTGTGAACAAGAAAACCCAGCATTTTAACAAGCGATAAATTCGAAAGAAAAATAAAAGTTCCAGAGTTATTGAAATAAAAAAAATCTCCACAAGACATTCGAAAATTGATTCTAATGAATCATTGTCTTCGGAGCAAAATACAAGACGTCATTCAAAGAAATAAAGACCCAATTTAGTGATACCCAAATCTCTTCCACTTTTTATCACAACTTTATTATTATGCTACCAACAATTTAGACTGGCACTTAAAAAACAAACAGCTAAAACGAAGTCTATGATCAAGGTCATAAGTTAGAATGGAAAACAAAATCAAATTCTTTTCCCCGTATCAAACCCTCCAAAACTGAGTCTGATGAATAATGGTATTCAGAGTAAAATACGACTTGATTAAAAGAAAGTAAAGATACAAATTAATGAAACCAAAATTTCCGTCACTTTTCGTTATTACTTTAATATCATGCTTCCAACGAGTTAGGTTGGCACTAAATAAACAAACAGTTAAAACAAAGTCTTTGATCAAGGTCATATACTGGAAAGGAAAACAAATCAAATACTTTTCAACATGCCGAAATTTTATATTACAGCATACAGTCACTATATTATAATAAAAGTTGCATGTTTCCTTTTTATTTTCAAAATTATTTTGAATGTTATTAAATTATACAAACTAACATGCACTGTTATCAATATACAGGGTGTCCAAAAAGTTCCCGTACTGATGATTTGTGAATTTATTTTACAAAAACAATAGTTTTAAAAAGAATTATTTTTATGTCAATGATAAAAAGCACTTTTAACATAACTAAGGAAAAAATACTCAACTTACATTTATAATAAATGTTCAAAATGTCCATCCCTTTCTTGGAAACAAAGCTGAACTCTTTTGCGCATGTTTTTCGAAACGCGTTTTAACATGCTAGGAGTGATTTCTTGTATTCTTTGTGTAATTGTGATTTTCAAATCATCTACTGTTTGAGGATCACCTTCATAAATTTTGTCCTTTAAATATCGCCGCAGAAAAAAGTCCGGGATGGTCAGATCAGGGGATCGAGGTGGCCAAAGATTTTTTGAGATAAGTCGATCGCCGTAAAAAGCTTCTAGCATGTCCATGGTTTCATTACTCGTATGGCAAAATTTAATGTACTTGAAAAAAAATCATGGAAAATGATTTTTTAAATTTGGAGTACGAGAACTTTCTGGACACCCGGTAGATTATGAGTCGTCAAATGATTCTATTCGACTTGTAAATCGGGATTGATACGTCACTCCCCACCCCACTACCTGAATCTTTCTGATGGAAGTTCAGTAAATCACATCACTTTAACAATAAATACAACTAGAGAGAAAAGGAAAACGGAATTAATACATTAAAATCCAAATCTCTTTTGTTTAACTCAAAAAAACTTTATTGGCACGCTTCCAACAAGTGACGCTTTCACCAAGAAAACATCTAGCAGCAGAAAAAAAAAGATACGATCAAGATTCAGCCTACGTCCTACCTCTTGTCTCTTGATTTCCTTTTTCCGCAATTATCTAATCCAGCTCGTGACATTTCCAACAAGAGAGCGAAATCAGGTTGGTCGATCTCCCCTCACAGGTAGGTAAAAAAGAATCCCCCAACAAGAACCGAGAAAGGAAAGATAATTCAAGAAGAAATGATTGACAAGGGGTATGCGGTTGCGATATCCTCTTGACGAGTTGATAATTTGGAGAGTTTTCCATGCTGACAGGCCGGCCGGAGAATTAATTGGAAGAAAGGGGAAAGGAAATTATTTTGGCACGCTTTCTACCAGACGAAGAGTTGGAAACTCGGGTCCGCTTTTGAGCATTTAACTTGTAATTAGGAGTACAGACCGAACTGAATTTCGAGATTAAAATAGTTTGGGTGAAAGAGCCCGGCTCTAATATTGGGATCAAAGGCTTCAATATTTGAAATCAAAATCTTTTTTGAGTTTAGTGTTCTAATTTGTTAATACTGATTTTGGCAAATCAGAAATGGATCTTACAGAATTTGTTTTAACTATTTTAAATTAAAAAAACAAAAACAAAAACGATTAAAATCTTAGATATAAACAAAACAAATATCATACAAAATAAAATTTATTTTGGTATGAGAAAATTATTTTAAAAGTTGATTATTTTCTGATAAATATAAATGTAGTATTTCTGAACTTTATTGAATGACTTCCACACTTCTCACAAAGCTAATCTAAAAGATATCAAATCAATTTGAAAGTTATTGCGTTTTTGTCTCAGATTTTAAGTTTCATCCGAGCTTACCATCAATTTAATAACCTTAGTGTGATTAAATTGATACTAAGCTTAGTCTACTTCTATCAAAATCCACATGAATGACTATTTTTTGTTACATTTAATTTTGTTAAAATTAATTAGTAAATATTAAGTATTAATATTCCAAGTAAAATATTATAAGTCCCTAGTAAATATGAGATCGACTAGACATTTTAAAAAGGGATTGACATTGCCTCTCCAAATTTTTAGCCCACATCAACTACAGGAAACTTAGTCAACGATAGAATTATCGTCAACCAGACACGCATGCTTGTAACTCTACTGTTAAAATAGATATTCAATAATTCCAATCTCGTCTTCTTGAGCATCTCTATCTTAAATAGATTATTTAGTATTCAATGATAAGAATGCATCTAACAGGCAATGGAAAGAACTAATATTTTCTTACTACAAACTAAAGAAAAGCAAGAAATCTGAGAGATGAATTGTTCTTTCGGCTTCATCAATATATTTCCATCTTAAAAGAAATTTTGAAACTATATAGTTGTAATTTAAAGTTTAGTATAAAACTGAATGTATTATTTGTGGCTTACTAGTACTAGATAATCATTCTGGTTAAAAAGTTAAATTTGGAAGTTTCATTTAGCACTAATACATATTTTAAATACTTAATTTCGATATTTATACGCCAGCATCAATTGGATATCAAAATATAAGCCAGTTTACATCTAAGAATGTTTATATATCCAAATGCAAAGAGGTATGGCATTTGTTTATATTTTAAATAGTTGAAATTAATTTTTGTCCATTTTTACGTTGGAAAATATTTTCATTCTAAGAGAGACTTTGAAATCCTTTATGTGTTGAGAAAAGATGATCTTTTTTAAATCTAGCAGATTAAGTTAAAAAATATTTATTGAATATCGCCACATTAAAAAATAAATTTTTAGCAATCAGTTCCTTAAACTGAAAAAGATTAAAGCAAGTAAAACAGGATATAATTACAAAGAAAAACTAGTTATATAGGCAGTATTTAATGACAACATTATTTGAGAAATTTAACTTCAGAAAATTCAGACGCTGCAGGTATGTTTGTTCGTTTAGTATCATTTTTTTTCTCCATACATATGTTTTAATAATTACATTTACAAATTGATTAATATTAATAATTACAAATCGACATCTATAATACATCATTAATAATCTTTTACAAATTTGTTATTATTATTTATTATTCTTATTTTTATTATATTTTTTATTTATTAGATAGTTTTCTTCGAATAAAAAATGGAAAGAAAATTGTGAAGCTCGAGAGAAAGAAATTAAAAAAGGGAATTCATAACAACCTATATAGGTAAAGAAATCAGCATGTTTACTATATGGCAGTAAAAAGATTAACATTTTTTCCTCTTTATTTGTCACTGATTTGTTTCTAAAATAAATAAATATTATGAAGGAAAAAAAATTCTGAATTTTAAGTGGCTTAAGAAAAATAACAACAGGGATAATGCATGAGATTATTTCACATTATTTTATTTGTTCCCAAATTATAGTAATCATAGACAGGTATTGTTTACAATATAATCACATGATATAAATTTATTATATTTCAAAAAAATTGAACTAGGGACATAAACGCTATATCCTGAAAGAATTCAATATTCGATTTTAATAATAACCAATGTTCTATATGTTCTTTATTTGTGACTTAAAATATACTATATGATAGTTCATTACTGTGTGCAGAAGTTATCACTGCCACGGAACTTTTTGAATTTGAACATCATTTTATAGTAATATCTTGAATCAAACAGATAATATAAAATCATGTAGATTCGGACATGGAATTTTTATTAATAGTGTTGATAGCTCAGTTAAAAACATTAACTCGTCTCTTATCTCAACTCTTAATTGACAAGAGGACACTCGCAACCAGAAATAATTCACTTCAATTTACAAAGTAATTCTCGCTTCACTTTACTGAACAAATAGTTTAGCTGAAACACTACTTTCTTTGGATTATTTGTAGAGTAGTCTTTCTATTCGTTAAATGCCATGAAATCCACCAATTCTCTTTTTTTTTCTTTTACACGACAGCCAATGTCCATGTTTTACCGGACTTTAATGGCTTTGTTTATTTATTTATTTTTATTTTTTGGATTTTCTGCGAACTATAAAAAGTGATAATGATTTAAAAAATCCTCAATCCCCCAAAATTTCGTCTCCTCAGTAGACATTTTAAATTATGAAGGAAATAAAAACCTTTCAAATTCCTCATCCCCACATTGAATCCTTTGACTATTATGGATTGTATGAAAATAAAGTATTAATACTTGCATCTATCTATTGTCCTGAGTTCTGAAATATGAATTTATTATTTTTAAAACCTTATGATTAATTTACAGAGGCAGACTCGAAGTATAATGAGGAGGTATTATACTCCAATTCTGCCTCTGTAAATTAATGAAAATCTGTAAATTAAATGTTCTGTAAATAATGAGGCGGCATTATACTCCAATTCTGCCATTGATATTACCAAAATGGTTCAGATGCACCATAACGTTTGATTTTTCCAGAGGACACAACAACAACAACAACAATTGCTATTTATATACTTGAATGAGGAATATGTCCAAGGAAATAAATTAAGAGCATGAACATACTCATTTTAATTTCATTGAAGCTTCTCTGAAAAAATAACTTTAAAATACGATAAAAAATGATAACGATAAAAACGAAAAACGATTCTCTCTTGATCATAACAAGTGGGAAAGATAAACTTCAGAATGTGATCATAATTAACATCAAAAATGCAAAATTATATTGGCCTACAATTTAGAAAACTATTCGATTCCAAAATTTTAAATTAAATCGGTTAAAGATAAGATTGTTTGTCTATCGTCCTATGTAAATACAATTTAATGAAATTCAATGACCTAGATAAATGAAATTCAACTTGAGGTTTTGACATCCAAATTGTAGATATGAAACCAATTTTAGGTCAAATGGAAGAGGCAGTGGCATAACGACCGAAGGCGAGAGGTAGTATGGATGCCTTGGGCGTCTTCGGAATGCCATGGTGACAAAAGATTCGTCTGTATATGTTACTTTTTGGAGTAAAAAATATGAAGAAGGGGGGATTAAATCATGATCGGGTGCTATCGACTTTCATTTAATTATTAACAACTATGAAAGAAGAAACAATAGTATTACTGCCCAGGCTCCGTTTACGCTCCCTACGCCACTGGGAAGATTTCTAAAATAATAAATTACCCCCCTCGTGCAACTAATCTAGATATAATAGCAATAAACAATAGGAATAGACTAGAAATTGCTGGTTTTTCATACTTTTTTGTCAAAAACAAACTTTTATACAAACAACAATTCATCAAGAGAAGCGTTAATAAAATTTATTCAATAATTAATAATTGTTTTTAATACAAGAAAGTCACATGGCGGCAACAAAATTACTATCAATGTTCTTTAAACCATTTATGATGACTGATGAGAAAGGATTATATTATTGTCTACTTACTCTCACTACGCCATTGGGAAGAGTACCGAAATGTGTATTCAATATTCTGTATTATATAATGAAACAATATGTCGATTCTCTGTATTATATAATAAAGCAAACACAAAAGCCAGAAAAGAAATAAGCCAGAAAGAAGATAATAAACTTATAGTGGTTTTTCTTTATTTCATATCACAAATGCGCGTAGAATTTGTGACAACATTTCATCAAAACGGACATTAATAAATTTTATGGAATAACTAATAATTGTTTTAAATAAAGGGTGTCCCAAAATTAACATAAGATTGGAATTGTCACCATTCGTACAGTAAAGCATTGTCAAACCAATTCAAAAAAGCCATTTGATAGTTGATAGCTTAGGGTTAGTAAAAATGGAGAGTTACAAGATAGAAGAACTTATTTTCATTGTTAAACAATTTAAAAAAAATAGAAGTTTGGTGGCCACAATGCGGAAATTTGAGAATTGACCTTCTATATCGTATGATTTAACACTATTAGATTCATTTTTATAGGATTTTTTGAAAACAAGGGTCTATGCCAACAAGCCCACAAGCACGAGCGCATCGAAGGAGGAAATTCAAAGATGCATCAATGAAATTCAGCCACATTTATAAAAAATAATCATGAGAAATATCGAAAAAAGTGTACATATGCGCCAGCAAAGTCGTGGAGGCTATTTGTATAATGTATTATTACATAAATAACCCTTCCTATGTACTTTGCAAATTCAATAAAATATAATAACTTAAAGACAAAAACCTATGACAAATAAAATATTGCGTTAACACGTTGTTCTATCGTGTAACTCATTAGTTTTACTAACTATAAAATATCAGCTGCCAAATGTTTTAATGGAGTTGACAACACTTTACCATGAGAATGGTGGCAAATATCAATATAAAGCTAAAGACTAAAACCTATGACTAATAAAATATTGCGTTAACACGTTGTTCTATCGTGTAACTCATCAGTTTAATTAACTCTAAAATATCAGCTGCCAAAAGTTTTAATTGAATTTCCACCAATGTACTGTGAGAATGGTGGCAAATATCAATATAAAGCTAAAGACAAAAACATATGACTAATAAAATATTGCGTTAACAAATTGTTCTATCGTGGAACTCATCACTTTTACTAACTCTAAAATATCAGCTGCCAAATGTTTTAATGGAGTTGACACCACTCTACTGTGAGAATGGTGGCAAATGTCAATATCAAGCTAAAGACTAAAATCTATGACTAATAAAATATTGCGTTAACAATTTGTTCTATCGTGTAACTCATCAGTTTTACTAGCTCTAAAATATCAGCTGCCAAATGTTTTAATCTAGTTGACACCACTTTACTGTGAGAATGATGGCAAACATCAAATCTTGCGTTAATTTTGGGACATCCTTTATATGAAAGTCTCAGACAGGCAGTTTTTGTGGTTTACCGTGCTTCCATCATTATCAGTGGTTAAGGCACAATCAAGCTACCTTAAACCATTGATGATAACAGACGGAGAAAGGGTTATACTATTGTCTATACACACACACTACGTTACTGAAAGAGAAATGTATATTTAATTCTCTCTACCCTATAAAGTAGCAAATGTCGAAAGAAATCTATGCTATGCATACGAGAAATACGATGCCAGAATACATTTGTTGGTTTCTCTTAATTTCATGTCACAATCTCATCTCGCATTTGTGACAAAAGTATCCATCAAAAGTAACATTAATAAACTTTATCAGTTAACTAATAACTTGTACATATCATGAAGTTCTCATGACAGCTACATAATCGGCTGCCTCTACAAGTTTATGATAAAAATAATTTTGACAGCAGATTCGAAGCCCACCCAAAGATATCTACCTCCGCATGAATGTCTAATTATTTACGCAGACAGCACTAAAATCAAATATAGCTTCTATTGGCACTTGATAAGTGAGTAATTAAGTACAATTACTTCTTTGTCAGGTTGCTCTGCAATTAATTCAGTAATCTTTTGAGACCTTCCATAAAAGATGTCATCATCTGTTCAGAATAGATATGGAAGATGAAGAAAATCTAATCTGCCATGTAAGTTCTAAATTAAGATTTCATTCCATAGACAGAGAGCAAAAAATAGTAATATGAAAATGTCCCAGTGAACATATTTGATAAAACCGTTGCAAGGTATCTTCTAATTAAAATTATAGTTTTTTTATTTGCAAACTAATTTAAATGTATTAAAATATATACTCAGATAGTTCTGTATTTGAATTTAAGAATTAGATAAAGAGATTTTTATATTACTTTTATCACTACTAACAACATTCTTATCTACTCGGAAATTTATTAAAATTTTGATAAATTTTACAAAATTAAAATATAAAATTATTTTTTTAAATTTAGAAAAAAAGTAGAAAATCGGCTTTAATTTCTAAATTAGACGAATTTGGATGTGTGACTTTCGAAAGGTCAGCTCTAACTAGTAATTGAATATACTTTAATAGATTCAGATAAACTTATGCAAACTAGTTAAAACTTTTAGGTTGAAATTCGCAATAATTTTATAAAAAGAATGGATTGCTAGAAAAGAACTGCTACAAAAAATTGCTCTTAATTTTTTTCGTCCATGTTATTAATGCACTATGCTATTAACACTTTTTATTGCCGAATCATTAAATGAATGGCATTATACCAGATCCAAATCTTCTTGAAGCTCTCTTTAAACTTATTTTTCTCATTTGAAAGTATAAAAATATTCGATAAAAATCGAAAAAATAATCTGCATATCTGTTCTGTTAATTAAAATGAAGATGAAATTGTTTCCAATTTTTTCAGGCAATTTAATCGATGTGTATCGCATTATTCAGATATAAATATAGAATCACAATTACATCTAAATTGTATTTTCGTTTATTAAAGCTCAAGGATGAAAAACAAAATATTTCTAAAAGTCTAACACATTTAAAAATCTAAATGCAATGTACAATTTTTCCGTTTTGATAACATGTATTTCATTAAAAGTAATAATAACATTAAAATAATCACTGAAAACCACAAGTGTTAATAAGATCAAATTAGTTATGTAAGTAAACTTTAATAAATACATGTTATCACAAAAAGATACCATATTAATTATAATATACCATATAAAACATATCATGTTAACATAAATTATGTTTGAGAAATAATGATAGAGCGTTCCTTAGCTGTACTTAAAATTTGGCAAAATTAATTTGCAATAAAAATTGGTGATATTCCTATTGTTCGGAAATTTCGTTCTGTAAACGATAATCTAAGCACCTTTATAAGTATTATCAATTTTTTAATTTTGGCTAGATTTTCTTATGAATGATTCTTCGACCTTTACATTTCCTCTTACTTCTCATTTCTGATTATTTTGATTTCTGATTTTTGCCTCATTTTTTAATAATATAGAGTCCCAAACGAAAAAAAAAAGCATTGTCTCTTATTTCCAGGCTTAGCAGCCAATCAAACAATCCTAATATTTGAACTGTTGCAAACTGGCGATTAACCAATTACGCCGAATTTTGCGTCCATACAAACGTTTTATATAAAGAGATTTCACTCTTTACATTTATTTTTTACTAAAATAAAAACAGTAACATTTATATCTACCAGTCTCTCTATCATCTCTAATAATAAATTATATTTTGTCAACTTTTTAAATCTGTTTCATCTAATAAGGACAGACAATATTTCAGAATTGCTCTTATTAAGATAGGAAACATTTAATAAAACTTTGCAAGAACGTAAGCTTGTATTTTGATTAGCTGATGATGAGCTAAAATTAAAAAATTGTTATTCTCTTGATTACTTTTATTCAAAAACATTTATATCTTTTAATTGTAATGATAGTACTTAAAATTATATTTCAAAGAAATTAAAATGAAATGCGTTTTTTTATGGTCTCACAAACTTAAAAAAGAAACTTTTTTCCTCCTTCCTCCAGAGACAAAACAACTCTGTAAAGATATAATTTTTACTAGATCCTCACCCCCCCCCCCCAAAAGATTCTTCTTAGTCCAAAATAATTAAGAAAAATGTTCATTTTCAAAACTGATTATCAGGAACAGTGGTTTTGCTGATAAATATTAAATCGACAATTTTCCTCAAAATTTGATCGATAACAGGCCTATAATTGAAATTATAGGTCTGTTTGATTATTTTAGAATAATAATTTTGTAAGAAAGCAAATTAAAAACAAATATCAATCCATTATTAAACCTAAAGTTGAATTATTCTTTATGGAAGCAACTTTGTTTTTACAAAGTTCCACCAACAGCTAATTATTGTTATTTCAAAAACTAGAGTTAACTAGAAAACAATTCAGTTTTGTAAAATCTTTATGTTATCCTGGCGTAGGTCAAAGGTTACTCTTTCGACAATATCCCCAGGCTGTTAGAGGAGAGTTGTTGAAAATAAAAGGTTAGATTTCTTTTTTCGAGAATTTTTTATGATGCTGTTGCTTAATCCCTATCCAGAAAGATTCAAGGAACTTTTTTTTAATTAGCTGCTAGCTTAATTGAATTTAGATTAACTTCGTTGCAAAATAAAAAAATTAAAAATAAATATCATTTAAGTTGTAAAACAATTTTCGAAACAATTGTTCTTGCTGCAATAGATTTTAAAACAAACATAAAGCTAGAATTATCTAGAAAGTAATGTAATCTTTTCAGTTATGTTATTATTTTCTACAATGGTGAATGTCAAAGGCTATGTATTTATCAGCTTTTGACTGGTAAAAGTCGCTAACTGAAAGTTATTTGTTAGAATTTTTTTCGAACATTCTATAATTCTCTAGTTGTTCATATTTTCATTCCGCTTGTGCGTGTGCGTGCGTGCGTGTGTGTGTGCATATAGATAGATAGATAGATATATTCAGTTTTGTAATACTCTAGAGCCTTTTTTCTTTTGCATAGATATTTGGTATAACTCTAATTCATGGAAACACTAACCTTAGTTATAAATAATGTAAGATAAAGCATAGTGGTCTAATATAGTTTTAAATTAGAAAGGATAAGTATAACGAGTTGAAATAATAAATATTTTAAATTCAAATGATATACTATAAGTGTTCAAAAGTTAGTTCTAGAATATTAAGGATATTCATCATATACTGTTTTAGTCACTTATACTATAAACTTAGTTATAAACACATCCATCATTTTTCGAATTCCAATGTATTGACAATGTATGAATAATTTCTTTACAACTGTTAATCATTAGTGACAAAAGTTTGTTTTGTATTGTCTTTTATCTAGTAAACAAGGTTAGAAAATGAATAACTATGCCTGAACTAATAAAAATCCATTTAATCCACAATATTTTTTGCTTAAACGGCGAAACTACATTTAACATTCATAAGAAGAAATATTCTTTAACCAGTAATAAGGGAAAATATGCCTCTACCACTTTTTTTTTGGGGGGGGGGGGATGTTGCCTGTTCATTTACAGAGTGAAACGCTCTTTAAATATTTACAAGGAGAAACGTTCTTCAACCACTTATAAGTAGAAACGGAATTTTACTCCTTTTAAGGAGAAACGTAATTTAACCCCTTTTAAGAGCGAAAAAATTCATCATTAGGTATTCAAACATACATCCATAATTTCTGTAATTAAACCAAAATATTTGAAACGCAATTGCAAGCTAAACTTTCTTTTATTATTAGTTGGAACTGAAAATATTTATTTTATTATCAGTTAAAGATACACATTCTCTTCATAATCACTCAATATTTCATAATGAGATTTTAGAAAGTATATATCTGGTAATGACGTTCTGTTTTCATTAAGTAATTTTATATTGATAAATTGATAAACTAATTCATATTTTTCATTAATTTTTAATCAACTTAAAAGCTTGTATTTCATAATATTCCCAGTAAATGCATAAAATATGAATACTGGTATACAAAATCACTGAGATTTTCTTTTCTAAACTACTACAAATTAAAAATGATTCCTATTAGTGAATATAATGAAAAAGCAGTTATAACAATTGAGAAATCTTTTAAAATTGGAATGTTTCATTTATAAAAGAATAATGATCTTTTTTTAATGAAAGAAATGTTTTTCACTTCTCGATATTTTTTCAACAATATAAAAATATTCCTCTTTCTATAACTCAATCACTTTGATTTCATTTTTTTACATCGATTCTAATGGAAAAGTGGAATTTTATGATCGAATTTCAGATTTCATAATATAACACTGTAATGCCGTCCAAAATTCAAATTTCACTTTTTTTACAGTAAGTTTATTCTGTTCTGTAAGTTCTGTAAGTAAGATTTATTTTCATTAATAATAAATAAATCCAGGCATTCACCATTGTAAAAAATGTCTGAAAAATATTTCTCCTAGATATTTTTATACTGAGCATGTTTTGCAACGTATTTAATATATATTTTCATAATTAATATGAATTAAATTTATAAAAAAGCAGTATCGGAGAATTATTATTAATTTCCAAATTACTTTTTATTAAATGGAAGATATTATCAATGAATGGGCTGAATAACATCTAAAATCAAAGATTTTTTTAATTTTGGATAAAAGCAAGTTTATAATGCTTAATTTTTTTAATCACAAATCATGAAAATTTAAAGAAAAACGGAAACTAACGGTTATTTAAAGGCGATTAGCTAAATTAACCTTCATTTTTGATTTTTTTTATAAAAACCACCTAGAAAATTTAATGTACGAGTATAAAAAAGTTTTTACTTGTTTCATACAAAATATATATTCCATCTATATAACAGCAAATATCTAACGCATTTTCTGTAAAAACTGGTATTTTAATGGAAAAGCCCACAAAAAGAAATACAATGAAAATCTACTCTTTCAGTAAATTACCGAAAACGAAAAAAAAAAAAAAAATAATGCTCAAATACCACAAACAAAAAGAGAAAAAGAATCTCTCAAGTTATCTTTATAAAATACCATTTTATAAATCCGCATGCGCTTTGAAGAAACGTGACCGCAAATATTAGACGAAATTGAGCAATACGGTGTAAAATTTCTATCATCAGTTATCTGAAATCTAATGAGAAAATAAAAATACTTATCATCACCACGCAATGTTCTTTTCTCTTTGGATGGAAACATCGAAATTTCTTTTTTTTTTTCTTTCATCCTTGTATTTTATTTCGATGTATCATTACATGTGCCATTGTGACAAGAGAGATTTGGTTCTTTATTTTTGCAAGCAAGTGTTGATTTTTCAACCTGTCTTGGCGATAACCCTGTCTCTCGTAGATTGAATCGATGTCTGTTTTCTTCCTTTATTTAATTTTCAGTGGAGAGGCTGAGGCAAGGGTTGGTTATTGACACACTTTTACCCGCCAACAATGGCCAGTTATTACCGAGTCGGACAGAGATGATATCGCAGCTCTCAATCCGCAGGTGTGTGTTTATGCCGGGCCCCAATTGAAAGAACTATGCAGTTGATTCGATAGAAGCCTGAGGAATCATCGTAATCTTTTTTGAGATAACAGTCTTGCATGTTGCAAGTAAAACTACCACTTAAAAATGGCAGAGTGGAATCGTAAAGAATTTTTTCTTCCTTGCCTTGTTCGGGGGAAATATTTAAAATAAAAAATATCATGTGCACCTGTTGAAAGAATTAAAATTGTCATTATTTCAATTGATTTCGAAATAATTAGTATTTTCTCGCTGACTGGTGATTTCCAAAATATAGTGATCATCAAGTATTTTTATACCTTACTAGCCGCCTTTGGCGACCAGTCGGTTCGCCAGTATTAATGCTCGCTAATATTTTATGTAGCTGTGTCTCATAACAGGTTTTTTACCAAAATATTTTTAAACCAAACAAATTTTGATAATCATATAATTCATTTAGAGTATTATTTATTATTATTTTCTTCAGATGATCTGTTCACTGTACTACTCATCTTTCTCTTTCTATCCGAGCAATGATTGTCCCGGAATTGATATTTCACTTAAATGGTGGAGGGATAGGTCTAAAATTCTGTTTTTATAGAATAATGAGATTCAAATTTTCATAAATGTAAACACACTAAATAAATAAAGACACAATTGATTTTCAAGAGATGCAAAAGCTTAAAAACAGCTTGAAAAATGCCTCGCACAGACGAAATAATGGTGACACACACGCCCTTCTTTTCTTTTTTATTCTTTTTTTCTTCTCTACTTTTCTTTCTATAAACCCTTTTTTAGCTTTGATATTACTTTTTTTTCTTCGCTGCCCAGACTTTATTTTGAACAGGCATAGATTAAATATTCATACCGACTAATAATAAAAGCAACTATTTTCTTTCTTTTTTAAACATCCCGTTATCTATGAATGAAAACCAACTGACTTCGCGTATTTCTTTCTAAACAAATCATAATTTATTACTTCCTGCTATCTTACACAGTTGTGGGGGAAGGAAATGAAGATTTTTGGCGGGAAAGTAAGAAAAGTGTCGCTTTAAATATTTTCCACGCAGTTTTTTCATTTTTTCTCTCCATAAGAACCATCCTCGTGTCTTAACGAAAATATTTTTAAAAAATTAGCCGAATTGGCCATGCCGTTCTCCAGTTTTGCGCTTAGCAACGCATTCCGAGTTGCATTTTTATTAATATAGATTAGGTGCCATATAAATTTATCAATATATTTTGGAAATCATATCAAAAATATCATGCGCACCTGTTTAAAGAATTAAAATTGTCATTATTTCAATTCATTTCGAAATCGTATTTCCTCGCTGATTGATGATTTCCAAAATATAGTGATTGATTTATATGGCACCTAATAAGGTGTTGGAATACTTGAAATTCTCTCACAGATTGATGATTTCCAAAAATATATCGATCTATTTACACGGTCGTTCACCTAATAGGGTACAGAAATACTTGAAAATCTCACGTAGATTGATGATTTCTAAAAATATCTTGATAAATTTGCATGGCCAGTCTTTATAAGCGTATAAAGTCGATGTCTTTTACGTTTTGTTTCAACTGAAAGTTAGCGGTTAATAGTGTAAATATTGAATTCCCTTAAATTAAATTTTTTTATAGATTCGAATATTCAGGCACATAATTAAATTATTTTAAATAGCTTCAGTCAAAATACAATCACCTATCATCTTATATGCACCAGAAATTATTCAGACTTTTTCTCAATAATTTTGAGACAACAAAACGATTTTTGTAAATAATTTCCCAGCTTGAGAATAACTCTTTTTGATAACCCTCGTAAAAGGAATAAGATTTGTTATCAATTCATTTGATTTCAAAATTTCTGTTATTCTATCCTTTTTGCAGATGATTTCCCCCAAAATAATTTGATCAATTTACTTGACTAGTAATCTAAAGTACTGCAGAAATTGTCCATATTGTTGAATGATTTAAAATAATATAAATCAAGCAGATAATTCTTCAGCTTTAGAATTTGTTGGTTTTATCGTGTTAACTAAAATACGATATTTAAATTACACTAATAAAACGCAATTTTTAAAATTTAAACAAAAATCTCCCTATACTTCTTCTAGAGATTCCATTCTTTTTAAATCATTCTGGATTAAAGGTTTTCTTCTTTTCAGTGATGTTCAAAGTCCATGTTTGATCATTAATGGATTCATCAGAAATCTGATATAAGCGTGTTGTACTGTATTCTTGCCCTATTTATTCGCAACAATTTAATTGGGAACTTTAGTGCAAAATACCAAAATCCATCTTTGATACATTTGTAGATTCTCGAAAATATGAGTTAAGAGTATCGGAATAATAGCAATTTTATTCTTTATTTTTTTTATCAAGAATGTATTTGTCGATTTTGAGGCTTTCACGCTCTTGTATTCTGAACAAAGGACCTTTTAGACAAAATTGACTTTAAAATCATTTCAAATGTTGTTCTTTTATCTTTTGCAGTTCTATAAAAATAGCTTCATTAAAGACGTCCACTTTCCATGATTTCCTTGTTTCTTGCTATTGTCCCAAAATATCATTCATATTTATCTTTTTTTTTTGCCCTTTAGTATAAAATTTCTACTTATATTCTACAAAATATGTGAATGAAAATTGATTTTTTATTTATAAATATTTCCAAGAAATTAATTTAAATATCAGTGTCTAAAATGAGTTGTGAAAAATTCTGAATTCTTCCAAACTATTTTGATATTATTTTTAATGCACAGCCTCATTTCCAATATCAACTTTTAGAATTTGATACAAGGCAACATCAAAGCCATTTAATGCAGCATTTTGAAATTGATTAGTTTCAAAATAAAGCAATCTACAGAAATCATTAATATTTAATTATAGCAATATCATTAATATTTAATATAACTTGGAGCTCAAGACGAAGAATTAAAAAAGAAACATTGATCGATTAGTCATTACAAATAGAAACAAAGTTAATAACTACATATTTCTTATTTTTGGACATCAAGATATCTATCTTATCCCTCAATAGCTTCCATTTTAACATAACATAGTGCATCTAATTATTGTCAACATACTTTGCTGTATTACCAAGAGTTGGAAGGTATTTTTAATTGGTTGGATGAAATCTGTAATGTTGACAGTTTGACAGAGTTAAAAATGTGACAGAGTTAAGTGTCACCACTTAAGTTAATTTTTTTCCCTTTAGGAAGCTATCAATATTCAAGATAGGAGTACATAGCATTTGTCCACTCCGTTATCTTGATTATTTATTTATTTATTTCCTTGGTCTTTTATTTTACCTATATTTGCAGTTATTATTATTACTTTAAAAAAATTAATAGCCTAGTTCTTAAAGAATAAATCTATGTTGTTTATACATTATTTCATTGTTTCACTGTTTTAAGTATTGTTTCATTATTTTAAAATATGTTGTTTAGAATTTCGAAACAATTTATGGTTGTTGCTTTAGAAAACAACTTGTTTGTAGCAAAAAAAATAACGATCCTTGGAAGCTAATAAATAAAGTGTAAATAAGAAAACCTGATACGTTATTTACTGATTGTTTTTCTTCTGGTATTGCAAATTACTTAATCCAAATATTTTCTTCAAAATGGATGCCATAATTTTAGAAATGATTTTTTTTTAAAAAAAGGGGGGGATTGCTTTGTTCTGTTTTGTTTAATAAGTTTAAAAAATTCAGATAAAATTTAAAAAAAAGGATCAAATATGTATATTTATTTATTTCATTTCCAAAATAAAAAAAAACACAGAAAAGACATTTTTTTATTTATAATTACTCGTACTTTGTTTTTAATTGCTTAAAATATAATTTGAATTGGTTAAATGAGTTGCTTTAATGATATTATTTGCAATTTAATATTTAAAATCATTTCTTTAGTAAACAAAGAAATTTTTCCTTAGAGATTTGTTGGATGTAAGAATATAGAAATATTTATATCTCGAGGTAATATGAAATTATCGGAGGTTTATTATCTTCTTGCACACGTAATATAAAGGGGAAAAATGCAATTGTAAGAAAAAATAAGGAATAAATTGAAATCTACTATGTCACAATATAATTTCTTCAACGGCCAAGAACGACGTGCTCTTTCAAGTTAAATTATATTTTTATTCATTTTATTTGTTTCACTGAATGAGTCACTTTAGTATTACAAACGATAAAAAAACGTTGTCTCGCATTTATTGTTTTAAAAAAATTTCACCTTTCCTATTTATTTCATTTCGAATAATCACAAGCTCAAAATGCCACTTTTATAAGTAATATTTGCTGTAGTCATTAACTTGTTTTTTTAATCAGAGCTTTCGTAAATGTGATGACAACACGTTATTAAAAGTTGATTTTTTAGATGCTAGCGCAGATAATAGTTTTTTTTTTTATTTTTCACCTTTTGGATTTTTGTTGAAGTCAAAAACCTCTCCCCCAAAACAATATCATATTCTGACATGATTACCGCATCCAACTGGCGTAAAAAATTCACTCGTTTTGCTTTGCCACAACTGGCGTTAAAAATTCAATGCTAGTATAGTTTTTGATCAGTTATTTATAATAGTTGTAAATATTAGGCCAGCATAGCCTGGTTGGTAGAGCGTTGAGTTTGCATTCCTTGGGCTGCGAGTTGGAACGGACGTTACTAAATCTGCCATGGTTACAATGTCCTCCATGTCGAGAGTAATACCCTTCCTTCTGCCAAGAGCGAAAAACGAAAACAACAATTGTAATTATTTAATAAAAATTGATAAAAATAAAAATTTTCTTCATTAATCTAAGTAGAAATTTATTTTATTTTTTATATATATTACTTGTTTACTTTCTAAAGCTAAATTTAAGTATGGATTCAGAGGACGAAATCTTGGGTCACTTGGTCACTAAATCACTTGGGTGAAGAAAGCATATCATCAAGCATTATAAAGCATGTGCATTGTTGATTCTGCAGAATGCCATTTATTGCCATTTCATTGAAATGGATTCTGATTATGACAATTATTCATGAAACTGACATTTCTTCAATGCTTGATGTTTTTTTCAACTTAGGAATCAACTGTCATTAATTGCTTGTTCTGGCCAAAGGGCGCTTGCTATCAAATTATTCTTATCCTTATCAACTTATCTCTTGCAATAAGGCTATAAAAAACAGTAATTGTTTATGGCTCAGTTTTAAAAGTCATCAGTCTTTTCTTGAAAATCTAGCAGATGAGCAACATAATGAGAAATGGTATGAGATGTCTTAATTAATAATAATATTATCCCATCATATTTATTCCTCCTTATCTATATAAGATTGTCAGATATGAATTTTTTCAACTTAGAAATCAGATGTCATTTATTGCTTGTTCTAAACAAAGAACGCTTTCTATCAAATAATCCTTATCCTTATCAACTTATCTCTTGCAATAAGGCTTTAAAAACACTCATAGTTGCTTATTACTCGATTTTAAAAGTCATCAGTCTTTTCTTGAATATCTAGTAGATGAGCAACATAATGAGAAATGGTATGAGATGTCTTAATTAATAATAATATTATCCCATCATATTTATTCCTCCTTATCTATATAAGATTGTCAGATATGAATTTTAAATAACAGTGATGTGAAAAATGGCCATATATTGCTACAATGTTTTTTTTTTGTCACGAAAGAAATGGAATAATTAATCTATTCTAATTAAATTTGAAAATATATGTCGGGCGAATGTAATGAAATTACATTCGAAACATTCTTCTGTCATTCTACTTCGTATAACTCTATCCGAATCGAAATAAGTCGACGGTTAAGTAACAGATAATAGCAATGTAACGCGATACAAATTACCGGTATTTCTTTCGGCTGATGGATAATGTAAGAGCTTCGAATAGATAAAGACTTTGATGTTTCCCTAAAAAAAGAGAAGAAATCGTCTCTTGTTTCTAGTAAAGGTGTCATTTATCACGCTTTTTGGTTCACTGACCACTGTCTCACGCCTGAAGGGACAAGGGTTGCTGTATTTGATTACGGGCGCCATTCATTAACTAGTGGCGATCGCCAAATATGTCATTTTTGTAGTATGTATGATGATGAGTAGTAAGCAAAGTGTGACAAAAGATATAGTTTTTTATGGAAGCCAATAGAAATGGATTTGTTGGAACTAATAGAATTAGAGAAATATTAAAAATGTAGATCTAGTTGATATCTAATATGTGAGACATCTAAGCTTTAACCACTTAACTGTTTTGTCCGAGTGCAATTGTGAATCAATTTATCGAGTTTTGATAGTTGCAAGCTAATAAGGAAGCCTTTATAAAGATTATAATTCAATATTAAAACTACTTCAAATGCATAGATAAGTCAAGTATTCAATGGATTTCCATTTGAATCAAAATAAAAATATATATTCTCAAAATAGAAGATGTCATCTTATTAGAAAATAAAGAAATTAAAACAGTTAAATAGTTAATTTAAATGCTGGACAGTTAAGTAGATGTTGATATTCACTATTATGAAAAGAAATTTAACTATTTAAAATCATTAAATGAATAAGCATGTTATTATAGCACAGAATTTCATGACTGCACAAAATAGTTGAATTTATCTATATGACAAATGATTTATTTCTGATAACATTTAATTTAACTATATTATCTTTCGGTTTTAAAATTACAAGAAAGATAAATTAAAACTGATTTCATGATTTCAGATCATACCAACTGAAGAGGATTACGCTTGAGGTGACACTTTCTCTTGATCTGCTGCTCCTCATTAGCAGTAGGGTGTTTGAACTTCAACAAGCTTAACTAGACCTCGGCTGAACTAGATAACACAGTCCGATCTACTGGTCCTTATTGGTGCTGACTCATTTGATTCTCAATAAGTTTAAATAGACATTATCTAAAATTCAGTGGAATCGCGACTTGAACTTTTGATTCTCCGCACGTATCACCAGTAAATTCACCTGATCCTCAACAGGTTTATCTAGGCTCGAACCATTGACTCTTCTATTAGAGAATCCGATCTACTACTCCTCACTAGCAATAATTCAAGTGACTCTCAAATAGATCCTAGCTTGATTTCATGAAAATTGAAGTTTGAACTTGATTCTTCTGTCATAGAATCGAGGATCTGCCAAGAATTCTTCGATATATTCCATGAAGTGACATTTTTAAATTGAAATATGCAGTTACCATGTTAAAAGTATCTTAATACTTTGTTATTGCTAATTTAAAATTAAGTAATTAAATGTTTCAATAAAAATACTAAATTTAACAGTATGAGAATGTCATATGAAAATGGTGTCCAAAAGAAGGTCTGAATTAACGTCAACTATTCTATATTCTTCTTTCAAGCCATGAATTATGCAGTAATAGAGAGAATTATTTCTTGCATCGATTTAAATATATGCTACTTTTGCTATACAGAATTCTAAAACCTTGTAACATTTAATTTAATTTAAAATGATCAAAAGGAAATTTTGTTTCTTTTGATAAATACGAATTAATATGAACTTTGAACGTTGCTGTTCTATACACTTCAGAGAAGAGAAACTGGTAAATTCCATTTTTTGAAAACAAAATGTTTAAAATAATTATATTAAATGAGAAATTCACAAAATTTAACCATACAAACTACGTTAAATATCGATTTGATACTGTGGCAGCGATATAAACATGGTGAATAAACCAAACAAAATAGAGTGGGATTTTTTAAACCTTTTCAATAAATATTTTGTTTTCTGTTCAGTTCATAAAATAAATTCAGTTGCATGATAATATTTTGACTCGTTTAAAGGTGAATTATTTCATCAATATACTTCTACTAAATGAAGTCCAGCATTAATTAATAAAATTTAATATAAAAGAATTTATAAATGGAAAACATTTTTAATGGACTCGCAGAAATAGTCAATGAATATTTTGAATTCAAACGAATTTATAAGAATCCTATAACTGACAAAAAAAAGTTCATTTTTGAAAATATATGTATAAAAAGCTAAAAGAAATAAATCCACTTCACTTTTTTGCCTTTCATTTTGTATATTTTGCTTAAAACATGTTTCTATTCCTTTTTAAATGAAAATTTTAAGACGACCAGGGACCTTTAAAATAACTTTTCGCAATTTTTTTATTTAGCGATTTGAAATTTTACAAGCATTAAGAATAACACTATAGAAGATGACACACAAAATTTTAAAGCATTATATTAATTTATTTATGAGTTAGGGGGGTAATATAATATTATATTAGTGATAAATAACGTTAATTAAAAATGTTCCAGGCTCTCCAAATTTGATCGAAAGCGTTCCAATTTTTTTATTATTTACTCTAGCCCTTTTGAAACAAAATTTGGGATTAATCTTGAAGTTTAAGTAAAAAATATTGAAATTAACCGATGTAATAACTCAAAACTACTTAAACTTTCTGTTAAAATCATTTGTTTTGAGTTATTACATAGGTTAATTTTGATATTTCGTACTCTAACGTCAAGATTAATCCCAATTTTTGTTTACAAAGGGTTAGAGTAAGTAATAATAAAAATTGGAGCTCTTTCGAACAAATTTGGAGCGCCCGGAACATTTTTGATTAACGTCATTTATCTCTAATATTATATTATATTAACACCCCAAACTCATAAATAAATTAATCTAATGCTTTAAAATTTTGTTTGTCCTCTCCTATAGTGTTACTCTTAATCCCTGAAACATTTCAAATTGCTAAGGTGAAAATTGCAAAAAGTCATTTTAAAGGTCTCTGGTTGCCTTAAATGAAATTTGTACGTATGTAAAGCTATAACAATATACATTATCATTTACTTAAGTTTATTAACAAAATTTTTTTAATAAACAGATAATAAACAGATTTTTTAAAATTTCTTTTAAATAATCTTTGTAATTAGATTAAATTTATTTTATAAATATATTAATATTAATGGAAACAAATTTTTTAAACAAATCTTTTCAATATTACAGTTGCCGACATGACTAAGCGATAAGTATTTTCAGAGAACATTTTTAAAAATTGATAGATTTAAATAAAAAAAATACCGAATTTAAGTCTTTTTTTCCCATTTTCAGCACTAACATTTTACCAGCTTACAGGAGTAATACCCTTTATGGAATGCTCCACAAACATCGTCGAAGACTCTGAAATCGAGATCAATCATTGGCGGTAACAAACAAAACAAAAAAAAAGACGCCAAGAGTAAGAAAAACAAAGCTCCACTTCTATCTTATTTCTCTTCAATAATCTCATCAAATTGATATAAAATTGACAGGTGAGATGTAAAAAACAGAAGGCCCTCAGTCAAACATATTAAGGACAGACACGACCTCTGCCAGACTTGCTCTCCGATACACATTCAGAAGTCTCCCAACACTGCTATCGTTTTCACGAAGAGGGCTGATGGAATCAGACAGATCCGTATGATAAGCCCCGGGAATTGAAGTGCAAGGGCCATGACAGCGAGATAAACTGAGGAATGACATCTAGGTAAATAAGCAATTCATCCGATGCCTCCAGGCTGTTGGATTCTAGGTGATCAGGGGGAAGCGATAAGACAGCTCCGGAGCTGGTTTCCAATTCATGGCAATGATTTGCACTGTCTGATTGCTTTTTTTTTTTTTTTTTGTGAATGAGAAGTCTTAATTTATTCACCAGAATCGAACGGGGAGAAAACGAATAATAGTCGAAGTGGGAAGGAAACAAATAATTCTCAAGTGATAAAAGGAATTTTCATCAAAAGAATGCGTTGTGTTGAAATAAATTGTTTGATTCTGACCCAAATTGTGGGCTTCCATCCCGATCTCTGAACATAGCTTTGGAACTGATTTCAGTCTGACAATGATTGATACTGTCTGATTACTGTTTTCGAATAAGAAGTATTAATTTATTCATAGAAAAGAAAACATGTAATAGTATAGGCAAAAGAAATTTTTAAAAATATTTTCTTTTATTGAAAGAAATAATGGTTTGCAGAATTTTTTTCACTAAGAATATATTGTATTAAGATAAAATATAGGGTTATAATCAAATTTCAGGATTTCACGTTATCTTGAAATTATAACCAAAATTGTGGATTTTATGTTATTCTGAAACAGTATCTCATGGGTTGGGTGGGGTAATCTTAGGTGATAATGAGAAGCTTCCGGCATGGTGGTTGGTTTTTGTTGCCCTAGGATGGCTCAGAAAGAGGTGGGAATCCAGCTAAATCTATCGATGACGGGACATACTTCCTAAAAGAAAGATTGTTTAATTTAGTTTAGCTATATTAACGTCCCGTTGTGAAGCAACGCCAAGGGTATATTGTGACGGATCTAGTAACTTTGATCCATGGTCAGATTACGAGAACGGTACTTGAGCTGGCTTCACTCCACATAACGCCAGCAGGAAGATGATAGATTTAAAGGACAACTGATCCCCTTACACTACGGTTCTTTGGTAGAATCGGTTCTGGAACTTGAAACCTTACGGCCCACGAGACCTTACCACCAAGCCACCGTAGCCTAAAGGAGAGATCGTACCGTGGCCGGTGATGAGCCTTAGGAGTCAACCACATTTCTCGCCAGTGTTTCTGTTAAGGTGGTCCGGTCATTCAGATTGTAGCGTGTACCTTCCAGCGAGTCGGAGTAGACAATTTAACGTAAGCTTATCCGGGAACCGCTTTAAAAACAGGCTTCGAAGACATCGTAATGATTCATATTATACGATCCAGTTTTTGAGAAAATCATGTCATACTATTCACAGTATTCTATCATGCAGATTTCATATTTGTTCAGATGTTTCATGTAAAAGTAATAAAAAGCGCCTGTTTGTTGGAGGTGATAAATTAAGATGAAAAGAAATTTTATTTAAAATAAATTGATGACCAATTTATAAAAAATAAATTGATTATGACTTACGGAACTAACTGCATTAAAAATAAATTCTATTGTGTGTTTACATTCGAGAATTTCTGAAATCTGTCCATTTTTACTCTTAATTTTCTAAGTTTTAAGAAAGGAAGTTCACAAAATACGATATTCTTACAAATGTGTGAAGGAATTTACATAATTATGAATTATTATTTCAACTCAGTCTACTAAAATCTTTTAAATTATAGTATTATTTTTTTACATATTTGCCTATTACAGATATGGAAGACAAAAACGCATCTGTCTAGATAAAAATGCATCGATTTGAACATTTTCAAAATTAGGATATGACCTCTACATCTCACATTCCATTTGCTCTGGTAGTTTTATCTAACCATCCCCATTTATATGCATACAGAAACAAACATAGATATGATTTCATATTTAGGAGAGCTCTAAGTGTAGAAGAATATTAAATCTTCAAGATTTTTTTTTTCAGATATTTTTTTCCCTCAAAGTAGAATAAACAGAATTTTTTAAAAAAAATCCATAAACACTAAATAGAGACTTATTGCATTTGCTTTATATTATTATGTCATCAATTGCTTAAGTTAATATTGACTATTCTATTTCTGTTTTTACTTACAAATATTTTTTTTATAAACTAACTCAATTGAGCTTGTGGAACAATTTATTAATAACTAAATAGCAAAAATATCATTAAAATGAGAAAAAATAAATCATTTTGCTCTAGTAAAAAAATGCCTACCTTTAAAAAAATACATAATTAATTTTAGAAAAATAATTGGAACGGTCTGTGTCCTTTTACTTGATTCTTGGATACAAAAATATTACAGATACCTATAATTCAA
>JAOUZG010019144.1:7812633-7827565 GCA_026289955.1 Argiope argentata
TTTCTGGATTATCAATTTCTGTAGAGAATTAGGGAAATTATTCCTCGGTTATCTAAAATTATCCAAATAAGATATTTTTGAAAGTTTGAAATGTGTATTCTATAGTATTTCTGGATTATCAATTTCTATAGATAATTATTAAAATTATCTATCTATTATCTAAAATTATCCAAATCAGATATTTTTAAAAGTTTTGAAATGGGTGGATATTTAAAATGTTTCAAATGTGTATTCCATAGTATTTCTGGATTATCAATTTCTATAGAGAATTATGAAAATTATCCATCTATTATCAAAAATTATCCAATAAAGATATTTCTGAAAATTTTCAAATGTGTATTCTATTGCATTTCTAAATTATGAATTTCTATTGATAATTAGGAAAATTATCCATCTGTTATCTGAAATTATCCAACTCAGATATTTTTGAAAGTTTTGAAATGGGTGGATATTTAAAATGTTTCAAATGTGTATTCCATAGATTTTCTGGATTATCAATTTCTATTGAGAATTGTGAAAATTATCCATCTATTATCTAAAATTATCCAACAAAGATATTTTTTAAAGTTTTGAAATATGTGAACATCACACTATACTTCCATTTCTAGGGCTCATGAGGCCCCTTTCCGGTTCGGTATAAATGGACTTTGTTTAAAAAATGACACAGTAATCAATTTGAAAGAAAAAACAAATGACAAAATAAGAATACATATAACATAACAAGAAATGATAAATACTAGAATGAAAAATATCTAGAGTACAATAAAACTAGATGAATAAACATTGTAATGTACAGTATGAGTGAAAATATAAATGAATTATAAAAATTGGTTACTTGAGATGGCTTAAGAATATATCATGAATAAAATGTGAGATGTATTAAATAATGCCCTAAAAATTGATAATCTAATTGAAACAGTTCTTAATGATTAATTAGAAATCTAATCATGTTTATGATTCGTTTTTGGAAGAGGAATTATTAAGGCCTCTTTTGTTCCAAAGTCGTTCAAGTAAGGAACGGATTTTTGGAGATGCCAAGAAAGAGAAAAAAGACAGAAAGTCGAAAAACAACTGTCATCGTCTAATAAATAGCAACGGCGAAGAATTGTGTATATAATAGACAACTTTTCTCCATTTTTTCATTTTACTTTTCAAAAAAATTATGGTTCAGTATTTCATCAAATATTAAAATAAAGATGGCCAAATTGAATGAAAAATATCCTTTGTCATAAAATAAATTTAATTTTGCATTTTCTCGGCGCTTTATCTTTTAAAAAACCCTTAGATTTTTTGAAACACAGAATGGCATAATTCGAGGAAAATTTGTAATGTATTTATCTTTCTGATATCATACCTTGACCTAATTTGCTCGAAAACTTAATTCATGAGATAATTGTACATTTTGTCTCTTTTTTAGCTAAACATAAAATAAGAAATGATTGTAAATTTATGATATATACGAGGGCAAATCAAAAAGTCGTTGAGTCTATTTTTTAGCCAAAATACGATTGTGAATACAAAGCTAACATATACATTCCCAGCAGTGAACGTTCCTTGAACCGTACCAGCCGTATCTGCCTTTTACTCCGATGAGTGACGCTGCTATCAGTCATCTAAGATGGAGGTTGTTCTTCAGACGTCCACAGCCTATGAGCAGAGAAGTGTTATTCGTTTTCTATGGAGCAAGGGTCGAGTAGCAATTCACAGGGAAATGCACCCCCACGTACGGGGAAAAGTATCTCTCTTTGAGAAGTGTTCATTGGTGGTGGGGTGAGTTTCAGAAAGATCGTGAAGACTTGCATGAGAATGAGCGTTCACTGGGAGAATCTGGAACGCCCACCTTACAGTCCAGACCTTGCCCTGATGATTTTCATGTTTTCGGTCCACTTGAAGAAGTTTCTGGCTGGGAAGAGATTCACATGTGGCGAGGAAGCCAAGAATGCGGTCCGACAAAGGTTCCACAGACAGCCGGAAGCATTCTACCACAGGGGGATCTCTTATTTAGCGATGCGGTGGGACAAATGTCTGAAACGGTGTGGTGACTATGTGGAGAAATAATGTAAGGCACATAGTACACAACGTATATTTGTAAATATCTGTATGTACCTCTTTTTGGCGAATAAAAAATAGCTGCAAAGACTTTTTGATTTGTCTTCGTATATCAGCATTGAATTATCTTTAGCATAATTAGAAATTTTGAATAATTAGAAAAATGAATTCTCTTTTGCATAATTAGAGAATAATGCAAAAGAGAATTCATTTTTAAAGGAAAATGCCTATAGGCAAACATTCAATCGTAAACTACATCATGAGCCATGTTTGTTGAAAATGTAATGCAAAACACGCGACAGAGGGTTTGATGCAGAACTACCAACTTTCATACATCATCTTGGTGAGTATTTATTTATTAGATAATAAAAGCTCATTGAAAAAACATTTCCAAGATTATTAATTAAAAGTTTAATAAAGACATGAATTAAAAGGGTATCAAAATTATTAATTAAAAGTTAATCAAAATTTTAACATTTTCCACAATAATTTCAATTGATATTGATCTAATAATATGATTCATTTCCCATTCCATTAACTTATTCAGTTTGTTGAATCAAGATTGCTTTCAAGTTAAAAAGTTTTATATATATTCTTTTATTATATTCCTCTAAACGAAATATGGACAATGTTAATGATGAAACTATTTCATTATTCTAAGTAAAACTTTTCAGAGTTTAAAAAAATGGTTTTAGTATTTAGCAAAACTATAATTAATAAATATAGAAAAGAAAAATCAATTAATAAGCTTTCAGAGTTTTACTACGATTCTATAGTCACGAATTAATATTCAGTAGCGTCGTTAAAATTAGAACTATATTAATCTTTCTGTCAGAAATGATGAATGAAAAATTTCTTGCCGAACTATAAAAACCTGAATTCAAAATATCTTCGTCAATAAGAATAAAAATGATAGTATTCATTCTATTTATTAAATTCCCTGCCAACTCTGTAGTTTAACTATCCTCAATGCCATTTGATATAATTTCTATCAACTGTCCATTCACATTCCACTATCTACTTCCCCGGGCAAAAATGAAATGCCCCGCTGATATTCCCTGATATACCTTTCTCTGCGTGGCACGGAGCCTGCCGTTGTTATTAAAACATTAAGAATATTCGACGAGGCAAAATTAAACGCTAAAATAAGTGACACCGTTGCTCATCTATCATCTACAATAACGGCGCTCTGTCTAACCCTTGGTCCCTGGAGTCCCATTTTAAACGCATTTTCATATATTCTTGTTGCAAGGAGGCTTCGCTTTCGTCTGCCAAACTAATAAATTCCTTACTTATTGTAATGAAAATTGCGAGATGATTTTTTTAAAAAAATAATCGATGGTTGCTGATATGGAGACGAAGAATATTTTTTTTTATGAATCTATTTTTAGAAAGCTTACTTTATCTCACTGATGGTTCAGGGAGAGAAAAAAATAACTTTTCCAACTCGAATTGATTTTTCGATACCACTTTGGAAAATTGCTACAGGTGGTGCCGTGGTGGATCTAAAAATTAATTTTTGAGGAGTAAGTTACAGTCTTTTTATCAGATTTTCGACAGAGCTTATAGGTTTTCAATGGAAGTAAATGTGCTCCTATTGTTTGTAAATTTTAGACACTCCTCAAGGAAATGATCTGAGTTTTTTTCTCACTTTGTTGTTGTTGTCATTAATGGCGCTTGCCATGAACAAGCCCCCCTCTGATACAGCAGCAGATTTAAGCCGAAAGATGCGTTTCTTGTTTTTGAAGTAGCGCCTACTAGGGTCAAGAGTACGACTTAGCTACACACTCACCACATTTGCCTGGACAGCCAATTTTTACAGGGAGGCACAGTCACACATCTCACAGATAGCACACAGAAGAACATCCATGCCCAAACCAGGATTCCAACCCGAGACTCCCAGAACACGAGGAAGACGCGCTACCTCTGTGCCAGAAATCCGTTTTTTTTTTGTCTTTTAAGCTCAGTTTAAAAGTAGATAATTAGTGTTCATTACCCTAAAATTTGATAGATAAAATTTTCGTAATATATCAAAGATATAGCTGCACTAAGAAAAATGCACCTTACGAGTTTCCTTCTAAATTAGCTCTTAGTGATGATTTCGATAAATAGAGTTTTACTTTTTTTATTTCCCAACAAAAAACGCCACCCCTGATTGTTTAAAAGTTCAAGGATGACCTTTATCAGTGGGAAAAGGTCATTGCTTCTAGTTTAGTTATATTAGTCTTTCAATACAAAGTTATACTAGGGCTACTTTTGGATTCAGCCCGTTATTTTGAACTGTGGGTGGATGATGAAGTACTTGAGATGTCATCCCATCTCCAAGCTTTCACACCGTGCCGGAGGGAGCATACTTAGCCCCAACGGATTTAAAGTGCACCAGACCAACTTACACAACTATTCTTCTGTATAATCGGGTGTCGGATCTAAACCCTTCTAGTTGTAAAGTCGTGATCTTACTACTAGGCTATCTTGGCCCAATGATATATCTAATTATTCCCTTAACAAATATATTATAATTTTTTTTGAAAGATAGATGTCAGCTTTAGCGGTAATTGCTCATTAGGATAGCTGCTTGAAATATTTTTGTTTCCCTCCGGTCGAATAACTAGTGTCTGATAGTTTTGCCCTTAAAGTCTTGAACAAACCGTAACCATTGTTTTTCTTTGGAAATTCCAATTGTTAGTACCAATATGTTATTGTATATAACTAAAGGCAGTAAAATTTTATTATTTATTAGAGCCAATATATCATTATACTTGTCAAAACTAGATTAGATATCTAATTCGTTGAGATCCTTTCTTTCCAAGATTTCTTTCGCCATCAGAACATGCTATATTTCATCTTAAATTTACATTCTTGGTTGAGAGATTTGGCTCCAAATACTGCTAAAAACAATTAAGGGATGATGGAAGCCTTGTATAAAATAACGGTACAAACATTTTTTTTCTATAAAAATAAGAAGTTAATCATAAATGCAAACATTCCTTATTTCCAAACTTCGCAGTGTGCAAATTTTTAGTTTGACGTGGACGGCTATAATTTAACGGCAGAAAATTTGATTTTCCTTTCAACTTAAGGTAAGAAAAAGCAGAAAAGAATGATCAGTATTTAGTAAGAACTTTGTTTTGATAAGTTCAATGTCTCAACGAAGTCATTTAACCAAATCATAGACTTAAGGATTCGTTAAACGGTTAGAGAGGGGGGGAGGACACAAGCCAAAGTAGCAGAAGCCATTTAAGTTTTACAAAGCGTGATTTCCAGGATCTAGAGCCATTTTTTGGAGACTGTAAATGTAGTCCGAAGATTAGGACAAGGGCATAAACGTGCAACATCGCCCAATAAAGAACGTTATTTAAAGTTAACGGCTCGAAGACATGCCGAAATATGAATTTCCTTCTTCTTCTATAAACCCTTCCTTGGTTACTGCCACCTCTGTTTCCACACAAACTGTCCAAAACTACTTTGATGCTGTAGATCTATATGTTCGACATACAATGGTGTATATCACTTTAACAGCAAGGTACCACTGCGTCCACAGGGAACGGGCATCAAAGCTTATGAACTGGAGGAGAAATGAATGGTGGAATATTCTTTTCTCTGATGACTCCCATTTTTCTGCGTTTCCTGGTAATAGGCATATTTTCCTCTGGAGGGAACGTGGCACTAGAAATAATCGCGTTCCTGCACGAAAAAGTAATATCTGATGGTGAGGGAGTAATGGTCTATGTTGGCATCTCCATTGATAGGCGCACTTAACTCCATATCATTCGAAGTGAAGCTCTGGCCGGTTGCCGATGTAGGGAAGATATCCTAAGTTCCCTATGCTCAGTAATTGGAGATGAGTTCATATGATGTTGTTGTTGTTGATGATCTCCTTGGTCTAGAGCCCTAGACCAAGTCCAAAAGATCGTATCGCACCAAAAGGTAAAAAATACTCTCGCTCTCATCCGACAGTTGCCTCTCAGAGGCCCTGATACAAGAAATAATATGAGAGGGAGAGGCAATAGCCAAGCAAGGGCAAGTAGAAAAGGTCCTGTTAGGACCATCAAAGACCAGACTTCTAATGAGGTCAGACCTTAGCCTAGCTAAGGCAGATTTGGAAAGTCTTGAGCGGGTGTTCTGCAAAGATAAACCAGGTCGCTCTGAGGCGTACCTGCAATACTGGACCATATTAACGGACAACTATTGCAGTGCATATTTTGCATACTTTTGGTGAATGATTTCCTTTTGGAGGAAGTAATCATACGAATGGATTGGCCAGAGAGTTCTTCAGAGAAGAACCCATTCGAGTAATTTTGGAGCATTATAAGCAGACGAATTTCATGACTTCTACCACCCCCCACAAACTCTGTAAGAACTAGAAAAAGCACTTCTGAAGGAGTAGGATTGAATACCCCAGCCCCTCATTTATAGACAAGTTGACTCGATGCCTCAAAAGTATTCAATGTGTATTATAAAATTGTGTATTGTAACTATTATACAACAATTTTCAATTTTTTTCCTTTTAGTTTGTTAATTTTTTTATATTACGTAAGCTTACAAAAAAAATTGTATATTAATGAGAAATAAAAAGTAATGAAAATTAATTTTGCAGCCAGATAACCTTATGGGATTAATAATTTCCAGAAGATACAAAAAAAAATTATTTATTTCATAAAAAATAAAGAGAAGATTGAAGAAATATGGCAAAGAATTTTTAAGGTAATTTTTGGAAAGTTTTAAATTTTTCATGTTCACATTGTTATAATTATCAATCGAAAGAGAAAGAAAAAAAATCTATGCATTTTGGTTGTTTTAAATCTCTGAAACTGAAAAAAAATCATATACCAATGTATTAATAGTACACAATTAACAATAACAGCAACAATGTATTAACAATAACAGTATACATCTTTTTTCTTTTGCTGATTAAGCATTTTAAAGCAAAAATAGGCATTAATCCTTTTTTCTTCGTTCGATTTCCTAATTTGTGGCTTTTTGCCAATAGTAGGTATAAGTGAAAAAATCTAACTACAGATGTAATTTTTTTACATCAATTCTGTATCAATTACCAATCTAAAGCTAGTAATTCCGATTGAAAAAAGAGTAGAACAGCTATAAAATAAACGCGGTCATAAAATTGTTTTTCTCCATCAGCCTCATGCTCAAATCCATTAAATATAAGCTAAAATACAGACATTAAGAATTATAATTATCTAAGTCAATAGACAAAGATATGAAGGTTATAAAGATGTATCTTTTTTTTTTTAAAAAAATAAGCTGAATATGAGGTTTAACAGTTAAATTAATTATGTATCATTTATAATCAAATTTATCTACCATTTTAGATACAATCACTTTTTTCATATAGAAAGAGAATTTGGAAACCATGTTTTATATGATTTAAAAAACGGTTAATTCAGATACAGATTTTCAAAAAAAAATCTTTTAGATAATGCTATATCATTAAATAGCTGTAAACGCGCCAGTTTTCTTTTTCTAAATAATAACGTTATTCTTTATTTATCGATGCCTCATCTTGTCTTCATCGTTTTCCTTAAATCGGTTTTCAAACAGCTAATAAAGCTGAAAATGTACATAGACTATGCATTTAAATTTCACAATTACAATTGAATAATTTATTTACTGCTGAAACCTACTTTATCTAATAAGGTTTAAATATAATGTTTTACTTCAAACTTCTTATATTCTTCTTCATATTATATAATTTTAAAAAGGAGTTTATAAGACAAGACTTAAAAATCAATAATGCAATTCATGCATATAGAGTATTGAAATATGTTCTTTAAAATACTACCACATTTTTAAAAGTCAGTAAGTTATTAATGCATTTTTAATAATAGTTATAACCCTTGTACATTAAAGGAACAATTTTTATGGTTTTATCAAATCACTTTATAAACAACTGAAGCAGTTAAAAATTTGCTCAGTTATGCATTTTAGTATGGTAATTATAATTGAGTTAAATTTATCTATTTCCTAGCCGATTTTTACCTGATATGAATTATTAAAAGTTTTCCTTTACTTTGAAATATTACACATAATATCATTTTAAAAATAATTAATAATATATGGTTAAAATTATTTTAAAATATTATGCACTTCATGATGAAGAGGTATCAAGAAATGTTTTTGAAATACTTTGATATATTCAGAATTCGTAATTAAGTATTCAGAAATGTTTTTCAACACCTGTAATTAAGTTTATATTTTTTCTTCTTTTTTTAAAAATAATAGCTGCATTATTAATGCATCAATGAAATAACTTTTATAGCTTTCATCAAATTACTTCAAAAATTGATGAAAAAGTTAAAAAATAAACTCAGTTGTGCATTTTATTCTTGTAATCATATCTGAGCTAAATTGATTTACTCCTTTGCTAATTTTTACCCAATAAGAATTTTCAAATCTCACTCTTTACATTAAAATCTTTGATATGTAATCATTTAAAAAAGAATTAGTAAGATGAGGTTTAAATTACTTAATGTTATGGGGTTCATGGTGGTAAATTATGCCATAATGTAATTTGAAATACTATAAATTATTCAGAATTCGTATTTAAGGATTCAAAAATGTTCTTTAAATACAGTAGGTCAGTTTATGCTTTCTTTAACGATAGCTACATTCCTTGTACATCAAATGAGCAACTGTTACGGTTTCATCATATTCACTTTATATACAAGCCAAAAAAATATGCTCAATAATGCATTTTAATCTAAGTATTTAGAAATTCAATTACATTTATCTACATCTTGTGCAACTTTTAACAAATAAGTATTTTCAAATATAACCCTTTACTTCAAAAATCTTTTAGATTGTATCATTTTTTTTAAAAAAAATTAATAAAATAGAGTTTAAATTCTTTTAAAAAGTAAAGCATTTCAGGCAAATAAAATATTCTGAAAAGTTCTTTGAAATATTAGGTTATTTAGGATTCGTATTAAAGTATTCAGAAATGTTCTTTTTACACCAATAAGCGAATCCATGTTTTTTAGCTATTTACATTCCATTTACATCAACAAAACAACATTTATAGCGATTAAAATCATTTTGTAAAAAACTGAAAAAGTTAAAAATGTACTCAGGTAGGCATTTTAAACTACAATATAATAAAGTAAACTATATTTATTACTTTAGTAAAGTTTTATCTAATCAGTAACTTAAGATTTAATCTTTGTCATCAAAGTCATTTTATATTGTGTTATTTAAAAAAAAAGTTTAAAATGTTTTTAAATGTAACGCAGGTCAAAGAATATAAAGAAATTATTTGTAGCCTTATCATTAAATATCGGTCAGCATTAGTGTTCTTTCTCTAAATTATTATGACATTTCTAATATCAATAAGACGTCTTTTTTTGGGGGGTGACATTCATTAAGTGGATTTTAAAACAATGATAGAGAAAAAATATTAAAATGAAATTTGCTTTGCATATTTCAATGTATCATGTCAGAACAAACATTCTTGAACGGCCAAGTACCACGTGCTGAGAAAGTTAAATTATATTTTTATTCATTTTAATCGTTTCGTTGAATGAGTCACTTTAGTATTGCAAACGGTCCAAAAAAATTTGTTTCGTATTTATTGTTAAAAAAGATATCACATTTCCTATTTTTTTTCATTTCATATAATCACTTACTCAAATTGACATTTTTCTATATCTTATTTTCTGTAGTATTTAACTTATTTTTTTAAAAAAATCAGAGCTTTTGTAAATGCAATGGCAACGCATTAGTAAAAGCAGATTTTTTTTTTGAGATGCTCGCGCAGATAACAGAATTTTTATATTTCGTCTTCGGATTAAAATTTTTATATTTTGCCTACAGATTTTTGTAGTAGTCGAAAAACTCATCCCAAAAACTGCATCATAATCTGTTATGATAATAAATATTCACACAAAACATGCATTTTAATGTCATTTTTATAATAGATTGACATTTCTTTGCTACTTTAAAGAACTTCTATCTAAATAGAATGTTAAGAATTAAACTTCTTCATCAATCTATCTTCACAATATGTCATTTTAGATTGCAGAGATTAAATGTATTTACGAATTTGAATGAGTTATTTTGCGAGCCTCAAAATTAATTCCTGCTCTACATTTCGTAAATGAGAAAGAAGTCGAAAACGATAACGATATGAATGCAAGTCACAACATCCCTCAACCAATTTCTTTGTGGATTCATTTAATCACTTTCCATCTCAGCCCGCCGTCGGTCGCTTATGTCGAAACTCCAAAGTTCTCTTACTTTTTTTTATAAACATAAATTAACTATGTTTTTCGAAAACTAATTTATAAAGAGAACCATTTGGAACCAATTAGAAAATAGGTAACGTTTACTACTTTGATGTTCCTACTGTATAAATTAATTTAATCGAAGATATATGCTAACTATCGGTTTTTGGGTTAGTTAGAAATTTAAATTTACCCATAATTGCTGCAATAAGACTTCTGGATGGGATGCTAATTATTCGTTGGTGCAAACAAGACTGTTTTTATGCCCTAACAACAAGTGGTAGAGTGGATTCTAAGAATATTACGCTCACTTATTTGTATGTAACTGAGTCTTGTTTTTGATTAAAGGATGTCGGAAAAACAAAAATTCTATTTTTGATCTGTTTGTTCGACTAGAATGTAAAAAAATAGAAGTAATTAATTGCTACTTTTACTTTCACGTATACAAAGCATATAATAATAAAGCTCTTTAAAATTCGAACTCGAAGTTTTAGGCATCCCTGAGACCAGAAAATGCATTTTTTAAAAATTATATTTGTCCGTGTATACGGTAATTTAAAAAAAACCCACCTTGAACATGCTGGATAAAATTTGGTATTTGATCTCCACACCTATTTCATAGATTTCCATAAAGTTTAGTTTTCACATATTTTTTCATAGTTTTCATAGATTTTCATAGATTTTTATACAGTTTTTATAAAGTTAGAAGTTAAAGTTTGGTTCAAATATTTTTACCCCTCCATCTCGATGCAAATGGATGTAATAACTATAAAACGTAGCAAGCTAGTTGAATGAAATTTAGAATGCAATTTTAAATTCAGAAGTGTCTATCCCGAAACAAATTTCGAGAAAATCGGTGAATACTGTGAGCAAATGTTGGCCTGTACATTTGAAGGCGTGTAAGCACCATAACTCAAAAAACAACAAAAATAATTCGAATTGCCATGTGACCTTTACATTGTTATCACTGTTATGCACGGAATTTAATTTTAGTTAGTCGAATTAAAGGTTTCTAAAATGTAGTGATGTACTCACAACTGTGGCAAAAGGTACAAAATACTCATATCCGAAATTTTGAAAATAAAATGCAAAGCTATTTCCACAGTGTTCAGGGTTTTGCTCAAAGACAATAATTTTTTTCACAAGATAAGACGATCACATTCTTTTATTTGGAAAAATATACAGAAGTTTTGAAGAGGTGGTTTATTTCTCTATGGAATTAAATTTATTAGTTACTTTAAATATATGTTTTTCATTAAAGGGATGAAAAGTCTCTCTGTTTTGAAATATTTCCCGAATTTTTAAAACTATTTATAAATGAAAATATTTTCTCTCATTTTATATAATATTTGCTACAGAGTCTTTTTAGTATTTAATCATCGAATATTTTAATCATTATTAAATACAAATAATGATTCTCCAAAGTATTATTATAGTTTTTATTATATTAGTTTCGTTTTTAATGTTAATAGAATAATATTATTAGTAATATTTAATAAAATAATATTAATAATAATATTTAATAGAATAATATTATTAATAATGTTTAATAAGATAATATTATTAGTAATATTTAATAAGATAATATTATTAGTAATATTTAATAGAATAATATTATTAATAATATTTAATAGAATGACATTAGTTTCATGTTTATTTCGTATATTGCACTAGTTTTGTTTTTGTTTTACATATATTATACAATTTTTGAGTTTAAACTTTACACATCATAAAAAGGTAAGGAATAGAAATCCTACAGAGAGAAGTTTTTGAATGCAATAAGACATGGATCCAGAAATTTGAAGTTATCGACTGAATTCAATATTTTGGATTTGCTTGTTTCAAAGGTACGTATAAAATGCCAATTCTGGTTTTTGAGTGTTTCTCATATTTTTTGAATTTTGGAAGAAAAATAATCGATGTAATAATAAAAACGTTTAAATTATAAAAACGAGAAAACGTATTCGTTTTAAATTATAAAACTTCTAAAAAATATTCTTTCACTGAATTTTGATAATTTTTTTAGATTTTAAAAAAATAAATCATTCATCTTTTTTTAGCCCTGTTAGAATAAAAGAACTAAAAATAGCGTTTTCATTTTAAATATATGTCATACAAAAATATCCAAATATATAAATATTGTATAAAAATATAGAAATTACACACTCAATTCTTTTTCATATTTCTATAAAATTATTATAATCAGTTAATTACAAATTCATTTTTGGTAAGAAATTTGAATTATATTACTATATACCGAAATAATACTGTTTGTGACCTTAATATTTATTTACATTTGAATACAAATTTGTTTTTATAGATTTTTATCTTTAAAAAATGCATTGGTTCAGCTAATTGACTAAAGCATTTCAAATATGATCATATTATTTTTTGCATTTTATGTTTTGCATTTTATGTAATTTATTTTGTTTTTTATGTAAACATTGAATTTTATTTTAGTAATTTTTATATCTTATTGAAATATATTTCGAGGGAGGAGTTGTTTGATTGTAGAGTAATTTGATTGAAACGGCATTCAAGCATATTTAAATTACACAAAGAGTGAGAGCATAATTTAAATTACTTCTTATAAAAATTTAACTTCCTCCAAATTTTTAAAATTACTTTTCATATTACCGTTTGAAAATAGCTTGATATTTTATTTATTTATTTATTTATTTTGAAAAAATAAAATTTCCTTTCCAGATAGATTTCTGACAAACACATTTTGCAAGAAATTCGAGCAGTTGTATGGATTTCCCCAGTATTTTTTGGCAGTCGTAAATATTGATGTTTTTTTGTTTCGCTTTTAGTAACCTTGACTCACATTATAGCTACTAATTTTAAATTAATTCTCCCTTAATCTTTTCAAACCGTTGGCAACACTCGAAAATTTCACGGCATTCAGATTTGATTGCTTATAAAATATATGAAAGTATACTTTCGAGATAAAATAATCAGTCACAAATTCAAAAAAAAAAACCTCATACAAATGAATTTTATTACTATGCTTCGACCACGACAAAGCTCCGAGGTGATTACGAAAAGACCGACCATGAAAACTTCACAGCAATTAGAGACGGTTTATTCTGAAGACAGGTTTTCAAAAACAGTAATCACTCTCTAAAAACCGCAAAAGAGAAAATATTTGAACAAAACAAAGCTGGAAATAAAACAGTAATCAAGGTAAGTGTTACTTTCCGGTACAGTTCGTTTTGTCGTAAATTTTTAAAGAGGCAAGAATTTTACCGAATGTCCGATTGTTTATCGGTATCTTTCTCACGATTTTGATAACCTTGAAGCCCCATATATATATATTGATTCATTCCTTCATTCACAGAATGAAAGATTCATTCTTTGCCAATAAATATTGTTATTTATTTTGCTTGATAATTCCGAATAGATTTTTTTCTAGCTTTATTATACCTACTCATCGTTATAGCTGACTTTCAAGCCTCAGATCGTATATTTTTCGACTCAAACCATGATTTTTTCCCAACCTTCTACTGTAGAGACGGCAAGGACATTTCGTTAAATTCTCACGATTTAGAGGCTTCGGGTTTCACTCACGGTAAAACGTGACGAATTCCTCGGAATGAAGTAGTTTGGGATTTAAATCACGTTTTATTGGTAAAGGCGATAATTAGGATCTTATTTGCAAGTGTGCTCGGGCATGTTCGTAGATACCTTCGACAGCGGAATATAGACATCAAGGTGAAAAAATTAAAACAAAAGGAAACAGTTCAGTTCGGCGAATTTGAGAAGTTACCTGAAGGCGTCATATGTTGAGTGTTAGGCCTTTTTTTTCGTCTATTGTAATTAAGTGACTATTTGTTCTCAGTGGCTGTCAAAAATCCATTTACAATAGACTCAGAAAGTCAATCAATAATCCTCATCTGGTATTCGGATGTCGGTGAAATAATTTCTCGTTCCCTCTACTCACCCCCCCCTTCTTCACTCTCTTCACTTTTAAAATGTCAGGGACATTCCGTGATGCCCCGAAGAACATTTTACTTAACTGCGCAGGTTTTTAATCTTTTGTTATTCCCCTTGCTGACCAGTCAGCTATCGGCCACGCCTTCTACATCGCTTGACATCGAAACTCAACTGAAAGTTCACAGATAAAAAGTTTTGAAGTCGGTGGAGAGAGAAAAAAAATTGTGGGCTGTGAAAAATCTCACAATGAATTGAATTGTATACATTGTTATACTGCAGGGCGGCAACTAGCTTGCAAAAGCCTGGCAAGTGCAATGAAAAGATATGACTGATGTTGTTTTGGATTGTAATGACTGATGGTGGTCACTTGGTAATGAATTTAGGTCACGTGGCAATGAATTTACATAGAAAATACTTGAAGAGCGATGATGCTTTTTGAATTAATCCGAATTTCTGATTCTTTTTACTGTCTAAAAGTCTGTTTGTGTTTTTTTTTCTTTTTAAAATTAGAGCTTCAAATAATTAAATGCAATGCTAAATTTCAAGAAAATATGCAAAAATATACGGATTTTATTTTAAACCAAAGTTAGAGATAACATAGATTGAGTTTTATTCATTACATTTGGGAAGAATTTCTAAGCAAAATTATTCATTTATTAATATATAGGTACAAGATAACATTATATATATATATATATATATATATATAT
>JAOUZG010019144.1:7827965-7839639 GCA_026289955.1 Argiope argentata
TATATATATATATATATATATATATATATATATATATATATTGATTATATTTTAATACAAAATTAAATGAAAAACATCGTGTTTTATACTAAGAATTTATTATTGTGATTTCCTACTTCATTTTATTAAACTTGGTCTAAGGACTGTTTAATTTATTATATGTGGCAAAAATCAAAGCAAAATTAAAATTGGAGATTAATCAATATTTCTTGGGTTTGTGCATTATCAATATTTCTATAAAAGTTTTACTTTTTTATTTTCTTAAAATATTTCATAGTATTTTATTTAAAAAGGTAAAAGTATTTTGTGAATAATAGCATTGGGTTAAAGTAAAAAATGCATCACATTGAGTTTCTAAGTACTTTAATCAGACAACAAAAATTTTATTTAAATTATTTCAATCTAAGAGAACCAAAACTTTCTTTTATTTCAAAAGATAAACCTTTGTTTCTTGTTTTTTTTTAATTTATAGTATTTTATTATTTAAAATATATAATTCTTTAAGTATGTATTCAATTTTTGCAAATTTTAATAAGAGTAAGTAACACTAGTGTAACGAATAAAACGTGTTAAGAATAAGTAAAACGTGGTATTATATTCCTTACCATTTACACATATAAACTCATAAAAAATTGAGAGTTTGATTCCTTTTTATCTTTTTTATTCGATTTAAATCTCATCTAAATAATATTAATCAAGTAAATAATATTACCCAGAATTTATTATCAAAATAGTACCTCTTATTATATGAAATTTAAAATTTTCTCACTTATTGAATTAGTCTCATTTTTATTTTCAGTAAAAGAAAACAGAAGTTGCGCTTTTTGACTAACATTTAACATTTAACTCAAAAATAATTACCTGTGCGCTATTGTTGAATTAAGACGTTCTTTAACTACAGGTAAGTATCGCTGCATTAAAAGGGTTAAATTATATAGATGTATGATTCAGGTTTCCCTTATTGCTTCAAATTACACAAAGCAGTCAAACAGTTTGAAGAGTTAAAATAAGAGAACGAAGATAAATTTCTTAGTATCTAATTCAATAAATAAAATCTTATCTTAATCAAAATAGATAAGGAAAAACCAATAAAAATATGTGGTTTTATGGGCATGTGTACTATTATTATGTATTTATATATTCAATTATGTTGTTTTATTTTATTAGGTTAGTCTTTACAGGAATATAAAATCATGATGACTGCAATTATAACTCTGATCCTTATTAGATTTCGCTTAAAAAATATTTAAGGAATTATATTGTATCTATCATGAGAATTCCTGTTTCAATTATTTAAAAAAATTCACATTTATAAGTTTGTTTTCAAGTTTCAATCAGACCTCAAAAATTTTCATATTTGAATGATATCCTGTAATCACACTGTTAATACTTGATATTTGTAGATAGACATCTGTTTTAGAAAATTATGAATGGAAAGAATATAAGAAAAATCTCAAATTGTGTCTTATTATCACTTATAAATATCCTGACAAAAAAAGATTTTTTAGAGGAATATGATATAGGACCATGGGATTTGGAATTAGACTGATTTGATATTTTAACAGAATTTTGCTTCAGGCATCAGCATTAGGCTTAAGCATCAAATTTATCTTAAATACTTTATGAAACTTGAGAAATTCACAATTAATTATTTTTAAAAAATTGCTTTTTTAAACTAGTTTTCAAGTTTTATTCAGAGTTCAAAAAAAGAATATTGAAGACTATTTACTGTTATCACACTACTAGTATTTCATATTTAACAATTGCTGAACCATTTCTTTGGGATGAACCAGAAATAGAAAGTTTATAAAAGAAAATAATCCTTAAATTTTATCTTATTAGCTTAAATACATATCCTGAATAAAGAAATATTATTTAATTCGGAAAATCTCAAAGGGGAGAATGATTTACAGAAATTGATATTGTCCAAACATACACACACATACAAAATTGTTCGTTCTAAAACATGATGGTAGCTACAAAAGCTAAGTGCCGGCTTTCTGGCACAGAGGTACCAAGACTTCCTCATGATATGGGCGTCCTGCTTAGGACATGGCCGTTCTTCTGTGTCCTATCTGTGAGGCTTGGGAATATGACCTCTTGTAAAAAGGGTCTGTGCAAGCAAATGTGATGAGTCTGTAGCTAAGTCATACTCTTGTCCCTAACCGGTGCTACTTCAAAAACAAGAGACGCTCCTTTCGGCTTAAATCTGCTGCTATATCAACGAGAGGTTTGTCCATAGGCAAGTACCATAAGTAACAACAACAACAGCAAAGTAATAGAAACGCAAAACAAAACTTTTCAACTTGACCAATAAACAATGTATAAATCAACTTATTAAGCATTTATGGCCCTTCCTATACCTAAACATACTTTCAAATACTAACTCAGATATATGAAGAATACCTCAAACCCTACTGATGAATTATAGAGGAATACGTGGGCATTGAATCACGACGCAGCTCAATTATTACCGCGTGAATATAATAAGAAAAATATTTAACTGCAATTGAATATGCCGTTTTCGACATTTGGCCCGAGCTGATGGTTGGCATGCTTCCAGAAGGTCAGAGGAAATGTTTACCTGACATGAGGATCACGACTCCATCGTGACATTTTATGTGAGGTAAGAAAACGCATTAGGTGTTGCTCAACGCACGCCAGAAGCCCACCTTGCTGCTCTTGAGACAAAGGTCACACGTAAAGAACCATCTTATCTATACCGATATTCAAACAAGCGACAATTTGCATCGAGTCGCCACAGCGGGGCTCACATTTCTGCCGCGTCTCCTGCTATTTATCAACACCACCAAGATAAGAGAGTTCACAGGTGAATGCAAAAAGCCCGAGAGGCCATGTTGTTCTTGACTCGGGATACTTGCCATAAACAAAAACAGAAATGAATGATCGCTGGCTGTTCTTTCAAATGACTGGAATTCTCCGCTGTTTTTATTTTTTAAAGTATTTTATCGCTTCCGATCGCTCAAAGTTCGTCTGCCACCTTTGAGAATCGCTGAGAAATATGGAAATCAGATGATATAAATCATTGTATCCCAAACGATTTTTATGATAAGTAATATTTTATATATTAGTAGGTTGCTGTTAGTCATAAAAGTTTGGAAAATTGCTCACCTCAAGCACCTATACCTGTATTATTGTGAAATATTTGCGATATTGTACAAAACTACACACAGTGATACAATGGCAGAAACTATTGCATGATGCATATAAATTATTCGGTTGTTTAATAGTTCGGCTCTATGTAAAAAGTTGTCAAAAATTACTGATTAGATTGGGACAAAGAGGACAACTGAGGTCACTTGCTTGTTACGAAATTTTGTGTTATTTATTTATTTATTTATTTAATTATTATTATTTATTTATTAATAATAATTATTATTTATTCATTTATTTAATCATTATTATTATTTATTCATTTATTTAATCATTATCATTATTTATTCATTTATTTAATAGTTATTATTATTTATTTATTTCTTATTTCTTATTGATTGATTGATTATTTATTACTTATTGATTGATTATTTATTATGTATTTATTGATTATGTATTATTTATTGATTTATTCTTTATTCTTTATTATTTATGTATTCATTATTTATTATTTATTTATTCAATATTTATTATTTGTTTATTGATTATTTATTACTTATTAATTGGTTATGCATTATTTATTGATTTTTTATTTATTTATTTATTTATTCATTTATTATTATTTATTTATTTATTTATTATTTATTGTTTATTACTTATTTACTTATTATGCATTATTTATTTATTGATTATTTATCATTTATTCAGTTATTATTTATTATTAATTTATTCATTATTTATTAATTATTAATTCATTATTTATTATTTATTGATTCATTATTTATTATTCATTTATTCATTACTTATTATTTATTATTAATTTATTCATTATTTATTATTTATTAATTCATTATTTATTATTTATTGATTCATTATTTATTATTCATTTATTCATTACTGATTATTTATTATTAATTTATTCATTATTTATTATTTATTAATTCATTATTTATTATTTATTGATTCATTATTTATTATTCATTTATTCATTACTTATTATTTATTTATTCATTATTTAATATAAATTTTTTTCATTACATAAAATATTTTTGGTAATGCTAAGTGAATAAAATGTCGTAATAGAATTTTCAAAGAAGAAAGTTAAGCATCTCCCTACAAAATAATTGAGAGCAGCATTTTATTTTCTACATAAATCGGAATGATACCTATTAATGCCACTTTTTTCTGAGAGCTAAATTATCAGTAAATCTTAACAACTACACAAAATTTCAGTCAAATGTATCATGGTAGAACCATCATTTCTTGAACGTCCAAGCATCACGTGCTCGGGCAAATTAAATAATATTTTTATTCATTTTCATTGTTTCATCGAATGAGTCACTTTAGAATTGCAAACGGTCCAAAAAACTTTGTCTCGCATTCATTGTTTAAAAAAAATATCACCTTTCCTATTTATTTCCTTTCATATATTCACGTGTTCAAAATGACATTTTTCTAGGTTTTATTGGCTGTAGTCATTAATTATTTTTTTAAATCAGAGCTTTTGTATATGCAATGGAAATACGTTATTAAAAGCTGATTTTTTTAGATGTTTGTGCAGATAATAAAATTTTTATTTTTCCCCTACAGAGTTTTGTTGACGCCAAAAACCTCATCCCCAAAACAACATCATGATCCGACATGATAATAAAGTGTAACGTAAAAAAGTAATAATTTTCAATATTTCATCTTTTTACTATGCAAAAAGAAAATTGTTCATTGACTTTCTTAAATTAATTTTTGTAGATTAATTTCTTAATAAGAATAACTCAATTTCTCAATTTCTTTTTAATGAGAAAAATGTTAAGGCAGTAGTTGAATTTCATGACATGAACTTTATATTATTGTTTTTCAAAGTGTAAGATTAAATAATACACTGATCAAGTATCAACAGAAAAAAGATAATCTGCATCTTATTTAAGTTAAAAAGGTTTTTTAAAGAAATGTTTACTGAGGGAGCAACAAAAATTATCATAACATTGTTTTCAGCCATAAATAAACATACATATTTTTTTAACTTTTAATTAATCTGTACTGAGTACTTGATTGATATAAATGAAGAATTTCATAATTCTATAAATAATAAAGTAATTTAAGCTAGATATAATAAGACAAGGGTTGAATTATTATAAAATGCAAGTAAAGAATGTATTAAAAATTTAAATATGGGAGTATATAATTTAAATAAAAGATTATGAAGAAAAAAAAATTTCCCTTCCAAAGAAATGAAACTAATTCAAAGTATGGAAACAATAATTAATAAATAAAATGAAATATAATTCAGTTTAAGTAAATATTAGTTACAAGTATTCATTAATATCGAAATCAAGAAACTAAAAAATCTTGAACTAAAAAATCAAGAAAGCAATAAAGGGGCAAATATTAAAAAAAGGAAATATAAAAAGGTCAAGATTAAAATTTAATTAAATTTCAGCAATAAAATTTATGGTAATAAATGGATAAGAGAAACTGTAACAGCCGGAAATTCTTATAAGTTGGGTCAAACTTCAAATGCTTTTAAAAAAAGACCAACTAGTTTAATATCTAAGAAAGCGGTCTAAATAGGAAGTGCACAAATAAGGTACTTGGCATGTTAAACCCATTACCACGGGTATATGACCTATGCTAGCATATATAAAGACGTATCAAAAGATAATGTTCAGATGACTGATAGAGATGTCAAAAAAGAAAAAAAAAGTCTGAAATGTTGCAGTGGGCGTATGTGCGAGCGAAATTAGATGCAGTTCAGAATCAAAAAGGAAATAAAAATACATTGAAAAAAAACACAGCAACAAATGAATAATTCCTGTACATGACCCGAAGCTCCGAGTTGAATTGTTTCAAGCATCAGAAGTTATTTACAGATGATGAATTGGTGTACATAGACATTGTCCCTCTTTACATACGGTTTTGTTATTAATGGACACGCTAAAACAGACAATTAACCTCTGGCTAATCTGGGGGAGGATACCTGTTACTGGAACTAATTTTTTATCAACCGAAACAGAAACTAAGGATTCCGATCAGCTCATTTTTTATGCGATGTTAAATAGAAAGCAAATAAAATGGTAAAAAATAAAAAGAAAATCATCTGCTAATGTCAGTAAAATGGACGAACTTCTTAAAAAGAAAATAATTGAGTCCAACTTCCATTTATTTTCGTAACTCATTCATCAATATTGTCTGAGATAATGGGTTGAAAATTTTAATCAACTTTAGTGCTCTGTCAGAAGTATGCGGGAATTCAAAATGGCAGAGAAAAATTCGTTTAATTAAAAGTGAAACTTAAGAGAAAGTCTAAAATAAGCCCAATAGAACATTGAGAGCAAAGTTCATTTCACGGAGATATCTAACTGCTATTCTTTTGTTTTGTCGTTTTGATAAAGTAATTTATCATATGATTAGATGCGTGTTGTAATGATGACGACATGGTTTCGAAAATTTCTTAATCTCTTCTGATTTGTTTTATACCTTTTTGTTATTGGTTAAGCAAGCATATTATTAAGATAATAAATATTAAAGAATAAAAAAATAAGATATATTTATTTTATTTTCTAAAATTTGAAACATTAAAATATTTTTATATTATTCATAAGTTTCACATCATATAACTCATTATAGGAGAACAAATCATCATATATTGTTACTGAATACTTAAATTTTATAAATATAAAATTCATTTTTTTATTATTTTTAGAATTATCTTTCAGTTTTAACTATCGCAATTTTGTAAAACCCGACTTATATTTATTCTTTAATGATATTATAATCCCATTCTTTCTAATTGTATTTCTCAAAATTCTGTAAATATTAGAATATAATTTTAACATCAATTTGCATTACGTTCATTGGATTTTACCACCTATGCAATAGCTTCCACTAATGGTGAACCTTTCGTCGAAATTACTGGGTTCTTTTATCTTAAAATCGGTCGAGCTGCAAAAATTTGTTTGATAGCTAGAAAAGTTTAAAATGAAAGTTTAAAAAATTATCATTAGAGAGAGAGAGAAGTCTCAATAATTTCAAACCAGTTTAAACTGGTTAAAGATTTAAATTAATTAAGACAATAATTACTTAAAAATAATAATGTTCCTAAATGATAACTTGAAATTTGCAAATGTAGATTTCATTTTTTATTAATTCTTTAAGGATTATTACTATTTAGTGACATGGTTACTTCCGAGGAGATTAATATTTGGTCTAAGAAAGCGATTTACTTCGAAAGCCAAAATAATTAGAAAAAGGGAAATTTTGTAATTTTATTTGCAACCTAATTTTTTTATCATATTGTTCCGATAAAAAATACTATCAACACAGTTTCCGAAATTAATCATTAACCTTCAAGATCTTCTATTGTTAGTATGTCAAAAATGGGCAACAGTTATTACTTTCACAGCGAATTCAAACGCCCAAAGTAAAAGTTAACTGCACCATTTCTTTTCAATGAAATCACTTGAAACTCCGATTTGCATAAGCAAATTTAACGAATCTCAGTCAATTCCAGGAGGCCAGTGTGCAAAACAATCCCATTGCGTCAACGTCTTCATCCAAATAAAAGAGTAATAACCCTTCACGTCATTAATCGACCTGCGCCAAACAATATCACATTATTGATAGAAACTATCCCTCAGCCACAATAACCACATCAGAGACTTTTGAGGTTGGATCATTAAACACTTCTCAAATAGCTGGGAGAACAAAAACGTCAGGCTATTTATTTTCGACCAAGAAATCTGAAGTTTACGTGAAAAGTACTACTTGAAGTAACCTTTTCTCTGTTATCCGTTCCGAAAAGCTTTTGTTCTCGAAGATATTTTTTTGATCGTTGTATTTTTCGACTTGCATCGAAGGTCGAATGTTTTCTGAAGCTAGATTGTGGTAATTTTTTCTTTTTCTTCTTTTTGCTTTCTCCTTGAAGTTTTGTACTTAGGGCTGAAGGGGAAAAGAGAATTAATATTCAACAGTTTTATTATCGCATCACAGAAAGCTTTCCGAATCCTTAAGGGGTAATTATAGGGTTCACGATAGATAGTTACTGTCCATTGTAGATTTTTACTGTGACCCTGAACTATATTTTGCAGCTGAAGTGGATCGTGACCAAAGGATAATGCCGATCTCTTGACTGACATCCATCGTAGTCGATAGACGTCTCCCGATCAAACTTTGCAATGTAATAAATAAACTGTAATAAGATACTAGAAAACTGAAAAGCTTCAAATGAGCCAATTTAAACCAATTTGGCAATACAATGTAGAAAAAAAACTAAATTCGACTTTTCTATTCTTCATATAGCCAATACCAATATAGCCAATTTATTAGTAGATAAACATAAAAATCTTTAAAAGAGTCAAGGTATAGATAATAAATTTGAAGAAAGTGAAGAAATATTATATTGGGATTCTTTTTCTTGCGTGCAAATATGCTGTTAAGAAACAATCTTGGAAATATTCAAAGTATATATGGTACAGTTTAGAAAGTAGGAAAAATGTGTATGACAAAAATTCTAGGATTTTTTTCCTCATGTCCAAAAGAGTCAATGAAATTATTAATCATAGTGGAAAAAATTTAGATAGAAATGATGAATTTTTCTTATGTGTAAATATTTTGTTAAATGAGAAGATTATCCTAGCATGGTCTCAAATAGATTGAAATATTTTTGTTTTCAGTGAATTAGAATTGTTTTGTTTTCTGAATTGGAATATTTGTATTTTCATTATTTTTTCGATTTCATTAATTTATGATTCATTCAACTTTCAATGAAAGATTTTTAGGCTCGTTAATCGATTTCTCCAAAGAACCACCGTGTAGGCGGTGGGGTGTACATTAAATCCATCGAGGACAAATGTCCTTTAGATGGTGTGGTTTGCAAGCTTAGAGAGGGGGTGCCAGCTCAGGTGTTTTCCTCGTGACCGTGGTTCAAAATTACGAGGTTCGTTCCAAAATACCCCCCCCCAGTGCTGTTTTAAAACTGGACCTTAATATAAGTAAAGCAAACATTAAAGAACCATGTATAAATATCCTTCTCATTCTTAATGGATTTCTTTTTTCATTATTTTCAAAAATTTCATATGGAAAGAAATCCATTATTTTATCGGTTATCTATTATTTTATGGATGTAAAATAATAATGGATTTCTTTTTCTCCAACCTATTATATGAATATTTGGAGAAAGATATACTATATTAGATTTTATTTCCTTCATAAGATAACAGTTCGAAATTAATACATCAATTTCAAAAAAAAAAATATTCATGTAGATTTAAAACAAGATGAACGGGTTGGCATAGCATCCAAGAAGAAGAATTAGCTCTAAACGAGATATGACAAGGGCATATTATGCAATATCACTCAAAAAGTATATTTAGAAATGATCAAAAATAGCCTCAAAACAATTTTTTATAGCACACATGCAAAAATACTTAAATCGTTAAAAAGGTAAAAACATGATATGTCCGTTAACAAAACAGAGGTAATCATTTCTCTCCTCAGGAGATTCGTTCTGTCTCAGTTTCATAACAATTTAAAGAAAGACGGTAATTTCGCCCATTGAAAGGCTCTTCTTCCTTAAGTGTAGACATTATTTCTCTGATATTCGCTAATTAAATGTTTCTTTCCTCTTCATTATCCTTATCGTACGACAAACGAAGTTTTTGGCATTTAATGTATTCTCACCAAGATTGGATATGACATAATGGGATTTGAATCGCTGTTTAAAATCAAACGTAAATAAAGAAATGCATTGCATATGCATACCACAGTTCTTGCTATTTGCACAGTTTGATCAGTTTGAAGTTTTTATGCATGAGCGGATAGATTAAAAACGCAATTTATAAAAATTTTCTTTTTATTATTTACTAGTCGGCTTTGGTGACCAGTCGGTTCAGCAATATTAATGCCGACTAAAGGGTTTAATCATTTTTTTTATATAACTTGGTCTCATAATAAGTTTTTATGTAAAATATTTTTAAGCTTCAAATTTCGATAGTCATATAATTCACTTACACTATTATGTAGGCCTTAAGCAATCCTGATCTTTGAACTCCGCATCTCTCTCTGATTTTATATCAGTGCACGTAAAATTCAGGTTTAAATTAAAGTGGAAATGATGAAACTGCAATTAATATAAAGACCTCTTTACTGAATCCAAGCATATCTTTAAATAAAACTAAGAACTGAAAGCAGAGTAGTCCGACATTGAAGTTTTATGTTCACTACAGAAATTGAAACGTTATAATTTTTTTATAATTTATAATATCTCAAGGAATTATTCAGCAAACATTTCACAGATTAAATGAAACATTCATTTTTAATTTTATTTTTAGATGCATAATAATACTCTCGATAATAACATTCTTTTAGGTTTATAAATATATTTCAAAAAATTATGGTTTAATTTCCTTCGATCTTATAGATTCATATTATAAAATATTCTTAATATTTCAACTTTTAAATAAATTAATAAGCATTTCTATCTTCTACGATCAAATTTGGTTGATCTATTCAGTTTTGAATATGACTTTAATTTATTAAATTCTTCCCCAATAAATGCTCTACGAAATGGTATGAATACTTCCAATACCCGTTAACTATTTCTCAATTTTTGTGACTCCAACGTACAGTAGCTTTCAGGAGACTTCATTTTATGCTATGTATTTTTCGTTTTTTAATGTTTTATACCTTTTTTACAGATCATATTTCGTTATCGTGCATTTTTGTTTTATATCATTGTTTTTTTAAATTGAAACAAATTATCAAAATCAATCAGAGCTGAGGTGAAAAAATATCTCAATATTTCTATACATCAAGGATTAAATTTAATTACCCTTAACATGTACGTATGGACTGTAAATGTTTGAAATCAGAACTAATATTGACCTATAAACAATCATTTTGATCTTGTCATATTTATACAACTACATTCAGACACACAGTTGAAAAAAATATCAATAAAACAACTGATCAGCACATAAAAAGTCCATTCTGAAAACTTCATTCTCTTTGTCGGCAGTTTTTTTCAGAAGTAATGTATTAATTTGAAATTCTAATGAAATCTCCTTTCTAAATTTAACAATCCGAACACTTCATTAAAGATTCTAGTGCATAACAAGCATCACGCAACGATCGCGACATCACGCGTTTCGAAGTTTCACTTACCCAATCCTTTCACGTTCACTTTATCCAAATAGGCGCTGATTAAAAGAAATTTTCCTTTTTTTCCCTTTTGAGAGCTAGAAGAGATTAATAATAAAAAACATACATCTACTTGTCGGTTGTGATTAACGATTGAATAATTCATACTTTTTAACATGTTTTTGTTCTTTTCAAAGTTCACAATAAACACATGATGCCAAGAAATAAGGTAATGAAAGATTAAAAATGCATATTGATATTTGATGTTTTGTTAAAACTTGATGTACTGAATTTAGATCGTAATTTAACAGAGGAAAACAAAACTTTCAATTTTATTTTGAACTATATCCTTATATTATATTCTTCACTATTATATATCCTTAATTCTATTCTTCTCTATCCTTAATTATATCCTTAATTCTATTCTTCT
>JAOUZG010019144.1:7839649-7853579 GCA_026289955.1 Argiope argentata
ATTCTATTCTTCTCTATCCTTAATTATATCCTTAATTCTATTCTTCTTCCAAAATATATCCTTATATTCTATTCTTCTCTATTATATATTTCCAAAATATATCCTTAAATTCAGCTACAATCGTATTATAAAATATATTGTTCTATAAAATAAATATTTAAGGGTTAAGAGGGGGGAAAAGTACATCTTAATGACTTTTCTCAAAATGATTATAATTAGATTCAAATATATTATAATTAGATTTTAATATATTTGAAATGTTTCAGAAATCTTAATTTTTGAAGAACTTAAATGAAATTGATACTAAAGATTTCAATCAAACATTAAAACAAAATAGGATATGCATGCAATGTTTTGAGCTTTTTTAGATAGTTAAAAGTCGATTGTAGCTTAAAAGAACATAAAATTACTATGAAAATTCAGTAAGTGTGCATAAAAGTGCTTATTAAAAAATCAGCATTCCGTTGGAATTAAAAATTATTTTCATTAATTTGTTCCAAAAAAATTACATTATCTGATAAGAAAAATTTAAATCAAAAAATAATAAAAATAAGACGCCTATAATATCAAAATTTTAAAAACATTACTTATTTTACATTTTTTTAAAATAATGTATTCCGTTTCAAAGTATTTTTTAAGAAATTTGACGTAATTATATTTTAATATATATGTATAAGATTTCATAATCCTAAGTGAATAATTCACAAAATTCTCTAATATAGAGTTAATTGTCCCCTTAATTATTAATAGCAATATTTCGTTTGTCATTTGTTGAAAAAAAACTTTCAGGTATTGGCGGCTTTACAATGAAACAAACTTTTAGAACAGCGAAAATGGAATTTGAAAGATACAGATTTAAATTTAATTACAATAAAACATTAACATTTTGATTTTATTTGTAATAATTTGTATTTAATGAAATTCAATGATAACTTAGAAACTCGCCACTTTAAATAAGCTTATCAAGATGCTCTAGTATTGTAGCTAAACTGAGTAAAGACTTTCCGTCTCACAACTTTTAATTTAACTGAAATTAATATTATCTTTGGCTATTCAGGGAAGAAACATGAAGGCGAAAAAATCTGATGATTCTTATCTCTTGCACGTGGAAAAGGCGCATTTGAATTACAAAGTATCATTCGAGGGAGAACAGGATGATGAATTAAAGATTTTTCTCTAATAAAAATCGAAGAAAGGATCGAAAAAATTGATAAACATAAGCAGCTCTTTCATTACTTTTACTCTACTATAAAAAAACTTTGTACAACTTCTTAGATTCAAACATTTTTCTATTCAGTTTCAATCAGAAAATATGAATAACACTAAAAAGAGGGATATAACAGATTTTTTTAAAATAAAGACGGTTTATCAGTTTTTCTAAGTAGCTAAAAAGTAGGATTGCATTTGTTGTTATCATAAAAATTCATTTTCTTCTAGGTTTTTTCAATTCACTTTTTAAACCCTTGAATCAAAAATTAATGATAACAAGTAGTTAACATAATCAATTCCCTCTTAGGTCAACAAAGACGATTTTTATATTAGTTACTTTTTATAAAATAATTACAATTGTTGTTCTCGTGTTCCGCTTTTCAACGGAAGGAGGGATGAAATAGCTTCTGAGGGGATAGACCCCTGAGTACCCGGAGGCAGAAGTCTGACTTCTTGCTCAAACATGTCACAAACCTTTTTTACGGCGCGAGCTTCATTCATAAATTTCATTTATTCATGAGGAGATATACATTTAGATCTGGAACAGAGAATGATCCCCTCTAATCCAGTACACAGAGTGATATTACTCTCTACAAGGAGAACTTTGTGAACACGAAAGATTTTACTTCACCACATATGGAGTGTCTTCGGCTGGCAGGTTCGAACTCGTAGCACAGCGGATGTTAATTCAACGCCCTACCAACCAATATATCCCGGCCTGATAATTACACTTGCTCTAAATAACTGATCAAAAATTATGCTAGCGTTGAATTTTCAACGTCAATTGAGGATTCGCCGCCAATTGATGCAACGCAAAATGTGGGAATTTTCAACGCAATACAGAATAGATTTTTTTAAAAAAAATTGTCTTTATTCTGTATAATTTTAATTCTAAAGTACTTCAAAATGAATCCAAAAAATCGATCAATTAACAATGTTTAAGTTTATCTGCATCAAACATTAAAAAAATAAACAGAATCGTTTGAAAGAAACGGCCGAAAACATGTTAAGCCTAACCTCATTGGCATGGGGGAGGAAATAAACTGAATTCGTTATTTATTTGAAGATGGGAAAATGAAGATTCTTGGAGAGAAAGTTAGTTTTTAATTAATTAACAAAAATTAATGAATTAAAATTTGATTAAACTGTATTAACATCAAATGTCTTCCACTGTAAGTTAAAAAAAATTACTTTAACTTGGGTGGACGAATAAACAGTATTTTATTAACAACTGAAAATTTGAACAAGATTTGTGTGTGTGTGTGTGTGTGTGTGTGCAATTATATTTGAAAATCTAAATTAATCCCCACTTAATTTACTAACTTTCAGATTAATTTAATCCATATTAACTTTATTCTAAAGCATTCTCTTACTTCCTGATCCCATTCCATTTTTACTATTCAATTCATTCAAGAGCAGATTTGTAAAATGCTTTAGTCAGCAGTTCCCATGCTTCGTGTGAAATCTAAACAAATACTTTTTAAGAGATCTCTGTGTTTAACTTATTTGAATCAGTATGCGTAAGAAATTCCTATCGAAATCTCATTGTATATAAGCACCGTGAAAAAATATTTTCCTTCAAAATCTCATGTTATATAAGACCAGGGATAAATGATTTTGTTCTCTTTACGTTAATTTTACTTTGATCTGCTCTTGTGCCGCGGTGTGAGAGGACTTGCCTTGTCTGCGCCACTTGTAAATAGATCATGCTTCCTCGGGAGATAATAAAATGAAGGGGAAGTGCAGGTGACTTTTATGAGTGTGTAGCTAAGTCGTACTCTTGGCACTACTTCAAAAACAAGAGATTCTCCTTTCGGCTTAAAACTCACTGATACACCGTTGAAGTTTGCCTATGGCAAATAACATTAATAACAATAAAAGAACTGGGACTTCACAATTTAATATGATGACTGGAATTCTCGTCTTCCTAGTGATATGGGCGTCCCGGTTAGATATTCTAGACGAAGGGGTATTAGAAAATCTTGAATTATTTTTAACGTCTTGTTAGAATTCAGGGAACTTTTAAGTATCTAAAATTCTATTCGAGTTTTAGAAAAGTGAGGTTAAAGAGGAAATTATAAAGAAATCTGTTTTTCAAAATATATTGATAAAATTTGTAGAATATACGTTTTTCAAAATATTGTGAAACCACTTTGCAGAATTCATGGAGGATCAAAGCTACTCGTTTTTTTAACAGAAAAGAGAAAAAGTGTAAATATCACCAGTGCTATTTAGCATGCAAATAACAATTATGAATCAGATTTGACTTTATAAACAGTTTACACATTATTAATTTGCCCAGCGTCCAGCTTTCTGTTTAAGATTATATTCTAAAACATATTATTAATATTTAAATCAAAATTTTCCCCTTTATTGTACACCAATATTTTTTCCGTGCAATTTAACTTATCTGAGCAATTTATTATAAAAGTTATAATATATTTTTATTAAGAAACTACTTTGTTTTGGTCTTTTATTATTTAGGAATAAAGTAATGCATAATAAATCCTTATGTGTTTATTTCATCTACTACTTAACTCTTTGGTAACATTTTTGAAATGTAATTACATTTGTTAGAATAATAAAAAAGGCTTCTTAACATCATAAAATTATCATGAAGATTTTAAGAACTTCTTCGTTAATTTAAACAAATAATTGGATTTATTAGAACAAAGTAACTAACAACAGCATGCGATTAACAATTTACTCAGTTTTTATACGCATGCAGAATATTCAAATGGCCTGGTTGGTAGAGCGTTGAACTAGTGTTCCTTAGGGTGCGACTTCGAACCTCACCAGCTGAAGATTCTCCTAGTGTGTGGTGGCTGGCGCACGTTAAATCTATCGTGTCAGAAAGTCCTTCATGCCGAGAGTAATACCACTGGGGGTATTGGGTTAAAGGTGATCGTTCTCTGCTCCAGATCTAAATTAAGATCTGTGGATGAATAAATGAATATGCATGAATGAAGTCCGCCCCATAAAAAGGGTTGTGGCGTGTGTATAACTAAGTCCCACTCTTGGACCTAATTGCCGCTACTGAAAAACGAGAGACGCTCAATCGGTTTAAATCGCTGACAGGCTTGACAGCGGACTTTAAAAAGTGCCGTAAATAACAACATTAGAATATTCAAGAAGAAACCAATCTGAATACTTAAGAAAAATCTAGATCTTAGTTAAACAATCGATAACATTTTAAATAAAAGAATTCCAATTTTTGATTAAAGCATAAGGACTGGCATTCGTGGCACGCATCCAAACAGTAAAAAAAAGACCCTCTGATGATTGAACCATGGTGATGGCTAGTTATTTTTGTATAAAGGAGGAGGTGGTCAGTATTTGACCACTCTGGGGCCAATTATCTCGAAGAGAATATTAATTTGACAGATTCAGTCAATGCAAGAATGGACATTGCTACAGTCCACAGTCGTCCATAAGAAATCCTGTCGATTCTGCTACGTTCAGTGGTGGAGGGGTGGTCGGCTGTACAAAAGACGTTATTTTTGTTTATGCGTCAATATTTATACAATACACCAATAATGACAAATCAAAATTTATAACAAATCCCAAATTGTTTTACAATTTTTGAAATAGATTTTATAAATGAACAGTCCATTATCTGTATTATGATTTCTTCATGTATAAATTTCCACATATTGTTATTAATTTAAAGTTACGTTAGTTTAACCCATCTTCAATACAACACCTAACATTAGTTGATTTCATCCGAAGAACAAACTGCAAACTTAAATCGTAAATTGCCGAATGTCGAATAAATCACTAAGTTATTTTTTGAACTCACCGAGGAGAAAAAAGAAATAAATTCCTTAATTTTATACGTTAATACACGATTTTTCCTTTTCTTTAGAATAAACCTTCTAAGTATTCATTTCTCTCTTTAAACAATGATTCTTTTATAAGTTTTATTTTTTATTCAAGTTGTTTGTTGATCACAGACCAGCTTATCGTTTTCAACAACATGAAATCAGAAAAATAACTTAAAAAGCAGCTCTCTCTTCTTTCCCGATACAAAGGCATCATTTACAAAACAAGTCTCAGATTACACATAAACTGCTCATTTCTACGATTTATTGTTTTGAATTGAGAAACAATGAATCCAATGTTGATAGCCCAAACGGTAACCACGTGGCAACGTCACGTATACCTTCGCCGCTAGGGGGCGCCACCGTCGACTCTTCCTTCCGGGGGAAACAGGGAAATGAACGCGCAATTCGTGACCGACGCAGAAAACTGCGTGAACGCACGCGAAGGGGACGGATGGCACATTTATTTTAATCGTTCCCAATGACATTTTTATGTGGAGAAAGCTCAAAAAACAATTTTCAGATTTATTTTTATTTTTAATTCTTTTCCACGTGCGTTCGCCAACACGTCTTTGCTGATGGAGGGATGTGTTTAATTTCCACGCGTTTTTTAACTGTCGGATAAATATTAAGGACTTGGGGGCTGCTAATCATTTCGCACCAAATGCGATTTTGATGCTTTTCGGAAATGTTTTAAGCCACGTCTGGCTTCTGATTTTGAGAAGTGATTGTGTTCTTGGATACATCACGTGCGTGTTTTAACATTTGTGTCAGTAATTTGTAACAGTACTCTTTATTTTATGTGTGGGAAAAATTGACTAATTTGTAAGGTGGAATAGTTGCAGAGAATGAAAAAAACTGAGCCATTATGTCAATTCCATAAATACATAAAAATATTAAAAATAATTTTCTTCATTTTCCGAAAATGACAATTTATATTTCCTACTTTTGATAAGAAATAAGAGTATAAAGATGTTTGGTCATCCTTATACTCTTATCAAAAGTATAAAAATGATAAAAAATATAACTGTAAAAATCTCAGCATTCATATCCAATTCAGCTTTGTATCAGCATTTGTTATTTTATGTGTGGGAAAAATTGACTAATTTGTAAGGTGGAATAGTTGCAGAGATTGAAAATGATGAAACCATTATGTCAGTTCCTGAAATACAAAAATATATTAAAAATAATTTTCTTTATTTTCTGAGAAGGGTAATTCATATTTCCTACTTTTGATAAGAGATAAGAGTATAAAGAGTATCAAGAAACTTGATCCTCTTAATACTCTTATCAAAAGTATAAAAATGATCAGAAATCTTAATATAACTGTAAAAATCTCACCTATCATATCCAATTCAGCTTTGCAACAGTATTTGTTATTTTATGTGTGGGAAAACTTACTAATTTGTAACGAAACATACTTACAGAGAATGAAAAAGATGAAGTCATTATGTCAGTTTCTTAAATGCATAAATATAATAAAAATAACTTTCTTTCTTTTCCGAGAAGGACAATTCATATTTCCAACTTTTTCTAAGAGACAAGAAGATAAGAGCTTAAGTACTAAGAAGTTTGATAATCTTTATACTCTTATCAAGAAAATAATAATAATAATAATAAAACCCCTTAATATAACTGTAGAAATCTCACTTCTCCAATCGATTAAGTTTTGCAACAGTGTCTGTTATTTTATGTCTTAAACATTGACTAATTTGTAACGTAGCATAGTTTCAGAGAGCGGAAATGATAGAGCCATTATGTGAGTTCCATATTCGAGAAGGACAATTCATATTTCAAATTTTTGATAAGAGTATAAAGATGTTTGTTCATCTTTATTCTCTTATCAAGAATATAAAAATAATAAAAAAAATCTTAATATAACTGTAGAAGTCTCACCTGTCCAATCAATTCAGTTTTTCCACAGTGTTCGTTATTTTATACGTTTTAAACATTGACTAATTTGTAACGTAGTATAGTTTCTGAGAATGGAAATGATGGGCCATTGTGTCACTTTCCAAATGCATATTTAAAATAATTCCTAATTTCAAATATTAAAAATAATTTGCTTTATTTTCTGAGAAGAACAATTAATAATATCAACTTTTTATAACATATTGATATAACCTTTGAAATCTTGGTTTCTAAAGACGAAGGGAATTCTCACCCATCCAAAGTAATTGTTTTACATGTGAATCAATAAATTATTTTTTTAAAAAAGGCTCATCTAACTTTTTCTTCTAAAAAAGTCAAATGTGGGGAAATTGATTCTTCAATTTATATTAATTAAAATTTTTCATTTTCGTTTATGTTGAACCTGTTAGAATGATGTTGATTTTCTATGAAGACGTAAAATGAATATCATGTTAGCAAGGCTTATCGCAGGTCATACTTATTTTACTCAAAAGTCTTTGCTTCATTAGAATACAACTTCAATTTGTGAGAGATGAAATACCATTATTTCTATTTCTTTTTTTTAACTCTAAATATTATTAATTCATATAAATACCTGAGGGGGTAATGTCTAGCATTTCCACTACGCATCTCCTGGGTCAGCTTTCAGAACTGCAAATTATGCCACTATGTTTAGTTTACAATACCTGATTATAGTAAAACGTTCAGGTAAATTCAGACTTTAGCAATATATAAAAAAACTATATTATTACTACAATGTTTGAAATAAGTTTTGCAGTAAATTGAAAGTTTAGAATATTATAAATCAAATTCGTAAAAATCCACCTCATGCAAAAACATTAAAATACCTAAACAGTTTGTTTTTTAAAAAATTAGTTTTACTGTCGGTGTACAAACTTTTTCTGTACCAACAAATGCAATATAAAGCTTACAAACGTAAGTCAATAAATACCGATAACAGAAGAAATTACAAATATAGAAGATGCAAGCACAAATGCAAGGAAAAATGGGGGAAACAAGAAAGTAGATAAATACAAACAAAAAAAATTAAAAAATTGCTCACACATTAAAGGAAACGTATAATAAATAATATTATATAATTGGAAAAACATTATCAAATAAAATTGAAATATTCCAAATACAAACACAAAAAGCTTAAAAATATATATGCAAATATATGTAGGCAAGCACTCAGAAATAAAATCTAAGTAATACAGAATAAAAATACTAATAATACATGTACAAAACGAAATGAAAATGATTTGTTTTACACAAATACAGATAGATGTGCAGGCCAAGAATTGTTGATATTTAGAAAACAATTCCTTACTTGAAACATTGCGTATATTATAGCGTTTTTTTAAATTCAAAAATGAGTTGTATAGAAATAACAAATGTCTTTGAATCTATGTGTTTTTAAATGAATGAAATCTCTATTTCTTTTGCTTTGAATATTTTAGTTAATACAACTTCATAAGAAGTGACACAGGGGAATTTCGATACACAATTTTCATTTAAACCCTAAGCCAAATTAATATCTAAAATAAGAGCTCTCAAAACATCTGGAAAGCAAGTTGCGAGGAAAAGATTAAGCACCGTTCATTTCGTCAGTGTTATTAATATTTATTACGAGTCCTATTCCACATAAGTCATTTCAAAATTTATTGGTTGGATGAAAGCGATGAGTGATTGTAGTTCGTCAATAAGCATTAAGAAATTCCTCACGTAGGGTGGCAACAAGCTTGAACCTCAAGAGACTATGATTATTGGGGCACAAACAAAATCTGTTTGCGACATCAGATAAATTGATGGTATGATGAATGTTAAACCTTTAAGGGGACTTGTTAAAAAATGTTTATCCAAAAGCTATCGCTTATAACCATAAACAAGATGGGCTGTTATCTAGCGAAAAATGAATGGTAACATTTAGAACTTTTTGTTGGTTATCAAAACTTTTTAGCAAGCATGTAGAACATAAGAAAGATGAAACGAAAATCAAACTATAATTTGATAATTATTTAAATAATTGTTTTATTGTGTATAGAAACTTCTCATCAGACAAATTTAAAATATTCAATTCCTTGAAATGTCTTTTACTCAAAAACATAGATTAAGATATTAGAATAATTTATATTTTATCCAAAATATCCTGTTCATATACACAAAAGAAATCCATTAAAATGTGATTTAAATCTATATTAATAAAAATGCAACTCGAAATGCGTTGCTAAGCGCAAAACTGGAGAACAGCTCGACCGATTCGGCTAATTTTTATTTTAATATTTTCGTTAAGACACGAGGATGGTTCTTATGGAGAGAAAAAATGAAAAAACTGCGTGGAAAATAGTTAAAACGACACCTTTCTTACTTTCCCGCCAAAAATCTTCATTTCCTTCCCCCACACCAACTGAGTGAGATAGCAGGAAGTAATAAATTAACATTTGTTTATAAAGAAATACGCGAAGTCAGTTTGTTTTCATTCATAGATAACGGGATGTTTAAAAAAGAAAGAAAATAGTTGCTTTTATTATTAGTCTGTATGGATATTTAATCTATGTCTGCTCAAAATAAAGTAATAAATAAAGAAAAAAAGAATAACAGAGTGCAAAAAGGGTTTGTAGAAAAAAAAGTAGTGAAGAAAAAAAGAACAGAAAAATAAGGAAAAGGGTGTGTGTGTGTGTGTGTGTGTGTGTGTGTGTGTGTCACCATTATTTCCTCTGCGCACGGCATTTTCCAAGCTGTTTTTTAAACTTTCGCATCTCTTGAAAATCAATTGTGCCATTATTTGATTAGTGTGTTTACATTCATGAAAATTTGAATCTCATTTTTCTATAAAAACGTAGAATTTTAGACCTTTCCCTCCACCATTTAAGTAAAATATCAATTCCGGGACAATCATTGCTCGGATAGAAAGAGAAAGATGAGTAGTACAATGAACAGAGCATCTGAAGAAAATTATACTAAATAATACTATAAATGAATATTTGATTATCAAAATTTGTTTGGTTTAAAAATATTTTGGTGAAAAACCTGTTATGAGACACAGCTACGTAAAATATTATATGAAAATTTTAGCGAGCATTAATACTGGCGAACCGACTGGTCGCCAAAGGCGGCTAGTAATTAATAAATTAAAACAGCTCTAGGAGAACATTAATTTTATTTAATCACATCTAGTAACGAGTAACTGTTAAATAATTTAAGTATCTTAGGTTTAAGTATAAGAAAATTTGCAGTCGTTAATAGAGGAAAATAGATAATTGAAAATAGAAAACAAAAACAATTTCTTTATCGGTGTTCACCAACTATGTATAAGATTTGATTGTGAATACATTTTTTTAAAAAGTTGATTATCTAAAAATGCTCCCAAACATGCCTAAACATGAATGATGCAACATAAATAAATAAAAAATTCTTTTTATAATTAGAAGAACTATTTCATTTTTTACGGGAACTTTCCCGAAGTTCAATATGAAGTTTTTAATCTGATGAAATGACTTTTATCCAAAATCATGAATGAAGATTTTAGAATAGTTTGTATTTTATTCAAAATATCCTGCTTATGCAGACAAAATAAAGCTATTAATATGTGATTTAAACAAATCACTAAATGAAATAGCACAGTGAATAATAAAAACTTTATTTAACCACTTCTAGTAAGGTTCCAACTACTTAAATTTTGAATAATTTAGTAGATTGAGCAGATTGCAGGCATTTAGAGTAATCATTTAGTAGATGAAAACAGATTACTGAAAATCAGAAATTTATAAACTGTTTGTTTATCTTTGTTTAACCAACTATAAATAAAATTTGGTAACATATAAATTGTTAATTGTTTCGACAAACAAACACTATTCGAAAAATAATGTAGAAGGTTTGTTTAGATACGTTTGCTTCATTTATGTTAATTCTGAAATATTTTGTTTCTATAATTTACATAAACTCAGATCTAAATAGATTTGTTGGATTAACATCAACCTTCACAAAAAATGTATAACAGGTGGAATGGTAAATCATTTCTTAAATTATCCACGTTGAAACATGTCAATGTCTAATTGCGTAAAAATAAAAATTCTACCTCTTAATCTGCCAACATTGATTTGGATAAATGGATAAATGGATAATGGATAATGAACCTATGTTGCAATTTAATGGACATTTTGAATAGGTATATTTAGGATTTCTTTATTAACTGATGTGTAAAGAATATTATAATGCACAAGTTATTTAAAATTAGGGTTTAAAAAGTAAACATTTAAATCCATAAATGATATAGAATGAGTTTTTTTAAAAAAATTGTGACACATTAAACAATATAACTGCAATATTTATTCAAGAAGTTTTCGAAAATTAAGAAACAATAACAATGCGAAAAAAGAGAATTTTTCATAATTTGTTTATCGAATGACCTTCCTAGTTAATTTATTTATATTTTCTTTTCAGTCTTAAAAAAACAAAGCAATTAGAATTTTTCTCTTGAAATGGGAAATGGGTTATTAGAAGGCCAATATTCACGGCTTAAATAGCTATCTATTCAAAGCTCTCATAAATTTTGCTATTTAGCTTTATTTTAGTTATCTTTTATAGAAAAATTGTATTCTACAGCGAATTTTTGAACTGTGAAATACTTTACCTTTTGAATCCCTGTCGGAGCAAAGCAAATGCAAAGATATGTAAAAGATATGCAAAATAAAACTAGATATCACGTTTAGTACATAAAATTCGCAAAGTTTCTTTTCCTTAATCTTTAAATAGATTTATAAGAGTACATTAATCTAGAATATAATTTCTCTGTATCGAGTTTCCTGTCATAATTTTCACAAGAAATTTTACATGCAAAGAAAATTATTTATTTCTTATGAAAAACAATGAATATATAAAAAAAATGCTTAAATTGAAGTAAAAGAATTAATAACGTAATTTTTTTTTAAATAACGACTAATAGTATGCTCAAGCAAAAAAATAATGACAATTAGTATGCTCAATAGTAAAACTATTAAATACTAATAGTATGCTCATTTATAAATGGAATATTAAATTTTTTTTCTTCTGTTATGTTTACAAAATAATAATTTATTTTAAATTATGCACTTTAAAATAATATGAAAAGAAATAATAATATAATTAATTATTATCAAATTCACAAATTTAAAAGTGAATTATTAAAATTCCTAAATATTAAATGTGAAATATTAATAAATTTACAATTATTAACTTTGACTTATTAAAAAATTCACGATTGTGATTTGTGAATTATTAAAATAAAAAAAAAAAATAAAAGCATATATTTCGCAAAAAAATGTTGTTTATGATTGAGTATTTAAAATTATAATGTTTCAAACGGATTTTTTGGTTGATATTTTATATTATTATATATTATCAAATAACGTTTAATACAAATAAAAAATTTCTAATATGTATGCTATTTTTGACTATATTTTTTAAAAATTGAAATTTTAATTATTTTTTTTGGTTAAATCTGAGATTTTTATGAGATTTTTTAACAGGAAAAAACCCTCTTTATGGGCCTAATTTCTAGAACAATAAAAGCACTTTTTATTTTACTATACCAATCTATGAAATTCAATTCAAATTATTTAATTTGCCTAGAAATGTTTGAAATTTTAAAATGCGACAGAATAATATCAACAACTTTCATATAAATGATTTTTTTAAAAAAAATCATAATGTAATAACACGAATATAAACTTATTTAACAAGCATCAAGAACTGTCGAATGAAAATCTAATACTCATCTAAGTAACATTTGTACAAATTAGAACAAATAATTCGTGTTATTGTTGAGTTAATTAAGTTCTAAAAAGTAATGAAATCCCATGGTAATATTTAATTTAACTATGGTAATATTAATTTTTACCTCAAGTTAATATTTAATTTCATGATAATATTAATTTTAATCTCATGTTAATATTTAATCTCATGATAATATTAATTTTGATCTCATGTCAATATTTAATCTCATAAAAATATTAATTTTAATCTCATGATAATATTAATTTTGCTATTTTTTACCAAAATTATTTTAATCAAAGAACATTTGATCATTTTGCACATTTCTAATACAACCTTTTTCTTAAAAATTCATTCAGATTTGGCAAAAGAGGAGCACTTTAAAACAACAGCAAACGGTTTTTTTCGGTAAATAATAATCTAACTTGCAAACAATAATCATCTGAAAATTCTAAAGCAAATATGAAAAAACTATTCTAATTCCACATAAAAGTTACGTTTTACTTTACCAGTGCATAATAATCAAAACTTATCATGTTCTTTCTCTTTATAAGGTCTCTCTTGCAGCGTGTTCATTAAACACGAAAAGCAACAATCGACTCAGAAAAACTTGGATTGAAAAAAAAATGATAAATAAAATGCATTATTGTATGAGCAAAACTGACAAGCTGACTTATTTTATTCTTCTTCTTTGATTTTCCTGATATGAAATCATTATATTTTCTTTACCAACAGGTTTTTTTTTTCGTTATATTTTATATCCAGGCCGAGCGTGATTCGTTGCACGATTTACTTCCTTTTGAATGAATTTAGATAATAAATACCAGAAAGCTTCTGAATGTTAGAAACATGCAGTGGAAAAAAAAGTCAATGCTGATTTATATCAGAAGTAATTAGTTCATCAAAAAGAACGCTCCCTGTTTTTTTTAGGCTTGTAATTTGGCGTGAAAAACGCATGTACCTGGTCGCTGAATTATTTCACTAAGCTTCTTACAGCGAGCTGTTATAAATCAGAAACGTCTCATCCCAACTTTAATTCAATTAGGACTGTAGATAGTAGAAATTCACCCACTCGGAATGGATAATGTTAGTTTTACCAACATGTTTATTTGATTTAAGATCCGAGGAGGAAAATTTTTTTTCAAACTTGTTTACTTAAATACTGATAGGAAACATTCCTTTTACTGGTATAAATTCTTTAACTGCTTTGTTTGTTAACTATCTACTTAAATACTTAT
>JAOUZG010019144.1:7853979-7872873 GCA_026289955.1 Argiope argentata
CACACACACACACACACACACACACACACACACACACACACACACACACACACACACACACACACACACACACACACACACACACACACACACACACACACACACACACACACACACACACACACACACACACACACACACACACACACACACACACACACACACACACAATCAATCAATATATGTAAATATGAATGTATTAATAGAATAATTTAGCTTCAAAATGAAAGAAGCTTTCAATTTTGACATCAGTCGGTATTACATTTCCATGTCCCCTCTACATAATAAAAGCAAATAACGAAAACTTCATTAGTTTCGATTGTGTAAAAAAAAATAATAAATCCCCTCTCCAAACCATAAAACAAGATCCAAAAAAGCATCATAAATTACTCTCCATAAAGGTATCCATGATGATGGGATAATACTCTCTCCCGATATACCATAAAATTACATGCCATGGATTTATTCATTTTTTTCCCTCAATCAGCCTTTTTTTTTCGCCCTCTAAATAACCGGATGCACGGTCTACCTCTGGACCCATAACTTAACGGGAACCGCATTAGACCAAGTTCCGAAGGGAAATTGAACTTCCTTCCCTCGTCCCCCGAGATAGGTGCTACGCCGTACTTTTTTTAAGCTTATTTATTTATTTTCATAACATTACTGTTGAAGGTTTTTTTGAAAGAAATCGCCAGCTCCGATCATCATTTGAGTCTAATTTTATCAAGAGCTGGGCAGGTTTAGGATATCACCTATCAAACCGGAAATTTGCTGCAAAAGATAAATTGTGGATAAGAATCTTTTGAATAATTATTTTTCTTGGTGATAATTTTTGATATTTTGAGCAAATATGAGATAGAAAAACTATTTGAGTGTAAATGATCCTCTTACATGAAAATTCGTATGAATATATGAAGGCGGGAAAAAGTTTTTTTAAAAGATCTTTTTCTATTAAAGTATTGCTTGCAAAAATGACATCAATGCCTTTTTCATTGTAATCCCCTTTGACATTCATACTTTTCCTAATTCATTGGGAATTTCTTTTATTTTTAAATAATCTGGTGGCACATTAGACTTTCGAGGCTTTATATTGTTCTGAAAGAAATGAGCACTACGGATTGAAATGGAAGTTATTTCTTGAACCAATTTGTAGTTTTACCACTTGACAAAAAAATTCATAGATTCCTGAGCATTTCTCAGATTCAAAGAAAAAGGCCCCTAACAACCATGAATTTTTTCACTTACTTAAAATTTCCTTTTCTAAGTCTACGCTTGTCAAAGAAATTGCTATTAAACCTCATACTAAATACACTGAAGGGAAAAATTTCGGTCACTTTGCTCTTATTTCGTTATGCAAATACTTATATCTCTTTTTACCATTACTACACTTTATTCAATTTCTTCTTGAAATTTTTTTAAAAAAAACATCGTATTAATTAAATAGTTGAAATATCAATATGGTTTTTTTAATTTCTGTATTTAATCAGTGTCACATTTCAATTGGTTTGTAATTCACTTTCATTAAAAATTTAATAATTATTCTCTGAGTAACAGAATTGCAAATAATTTTATAAATCGATTCGAGCTATTATTTAGATTTCAAACAGAAAAAAAAAGATTAAAATGAAATCTGCTATGTATATTTCAATGTATCGTGTCAGAACATCATTTCTTGAACGGCCAAGAACCACGTGCTCGTGCAAGTTAAATTACATTTTCGTTGTTCATTTTAATTTTTTCATTGAATGAGTCACTTTAGTATTGCAAACGACCCAAAAAAACTTTGTCTCGCAATTATTGTTAAAAAATATTCCATTTCCTATTTATTTTATTTCATATAATCACGTGTTCAAAATGAAATTTTTATGGGTTTTATTTGCGTTAGTCATTAACTTTTTTTTTAATCAGAGCTTTTGTAAATGTGATGGCATCGCGTTATTAAAAGCTGATTTTTTGAGATGCTCGCACAGATAATAAAATTTCAATTTTTCGCCTACATTTTATTTTTATTTTTCATTAACTGATTTTTGTTGACGTCTCAAAACCTCATTCCTAAAACAATATCATATTCTGACATGATAATCAGAGTTGATTTTGTTTAATTGTTTTGTTAATTTTGTTTACAATATATTTTCTTTCATATTATGTTTGCAGCAATGAAAGTGATATATTTTACTGTTGCGGATATGATTTCACATGAAATTTTAATGAATTTTTTAATGGTACGTGCAACCTTAAAATTCTGTCACATAATTCAAAGTATCACATGTACTGATCTGAAAGTTATTTTCTTCGATAATTTTTTTTTGTACCTAATTAATGATTTCCTACTTAACACGTTGTAGAATTTTCGATGGCATGATATATTTCATGTTCTTAATTTATTTAAATGTAATTAGATGTTTCAACAGCATAATTATACGATTAGTATATAATTAAATGATATATATTACCCAGCTTTGCATACATTCTTCCTACCTGAAGGTCAGTCATATAAAAACAAACACTACACGATTAATTATTATACGATTTTTTTTGATGACGATTAAACAATGAAAAATGAGTTGTTTACAAATGTGTTGTTTACTACTTCTTTAAAACTATTTCAAAATGTCCATTCGATTTTATTTATTTTTGCTTGATTTTAATAATCTGAGAGATTAACTAAAAATATAGAATAACATATTTTTTGAGTATTTTTAAAAAATTTATCTGTTAAGGATGAAAGGCAAGCTAATAAAGATCGACTGAGTAGCCCTAAGTCCATATTTTATAAACTAAATATAACTAGCAATATGTTTTTATTTTGATTATACTAATTACAGAATAATTGCAGAAAAATGTATTCAATATATTATTGAAATTTAATCTTCCTATCATTTATGAATATATAGTCATTCATAATCAGAACAATTATTTTTTAAAATCCTATATAATATCAATTTACATTTTGTTTTTGTTTCTAATGACACGTCATAGACAAGCTCGCTCATGCATCAGCGATTTTAAGCCGAAATGAGCGTCTCTTGTTTGAACTAGGGCTAAGAAGATCCTCAGCTACTCACTAATCAAAATCGTTTGTACATAACCTTTTTACTGGGGGGGGAGAGTGCCACATTCACTCACTCACCTTACAGATAGAACACAGAAGAGCAATCATGTCCAAACCGGGACGCTCAGATCAAGGGGAAGTTGCACTACCCCTATGCTTGCCCCTACCTCTACCATAGAGTATAAGTATAGAATATATGAATAAATAGAGGGTAAGTATAAAGAAGTATTTACATGATACTTAAATAACGCAATCCTGTGTCCCCGATGCCTATAACGTTAAGTTGGATGAGCACAAGATGGGAGAAAGAGAAAAAAAAAGGAAAAATTTGTTAAAGGGGAAAAAGGACGATACAGCATTCAGGGATTTCCAGAGAGAATGCCATCGGCGTCAAATCTTACACGAATCTGCTCAATTTTTTCTGAAATTATAACTGGGTGGAGGCCACAAGAATACTGAAACAAATGGTGATTATGAGTTGAACTTACTGGGAAATTAGATTACTAACTGAAATGATGGGGGGGGGGAATTTCATGAGAATGCAATATATTATTAAATAAATATTATTGATTTGGATAAAGAATTATTAATTAACTTTAAACCTTTTTTTATTGTTGTTTTTCAATTTTTCTTCATACAATTGTTAACGAGATATTTATAGCCATTTTTTACAAAGTGCAAATGCTTTGAATAATACTGCATTATATAAACAGAGCTTTTAAAATCCTTCTGAGTAATTTTTCTTTCTCGAATAAGTTGTATAGAGAAAGTACAACAATCGTCATCAAAAAAATTCGAGCACTAGATTATGAGAATCTCAACGTTTCTGATCACCTCGCGTTCGAAAAATGTATTTTTTTGGAAAATATCCTTCTTTCTGTGTATCTGTAACAAAGGTAACTCAAAAGCACTTAGAGCTAGATGGATAAAATTTAGTAGATATAGATTTTTTAAAATTATAAATAAAATTCTTTCAGAATAAAGTTGTGTCCTCAATTTTTCGAATATAATTAATACGACAACTACAAAACGGAAACAGCTATATAGATAAAATTCGGTTCACAGATTAAACAACAACAATACGGATATTTATTAAATTTTGAGGAATTCAACAAGGAGTTGATTATATCTCTGCCTTTATTTCCAGAACCATGTAAATGTAATGACCTAAATATATCAAATTTGGCGATTCCAAGCAAAGCTTCGTGTTAAGTTTATTATGCTGTTGTTACTTATGGTACTTGCCATGGACAAGCCCCACAAATACATCAATACATTTTAAGCCGAAGAATAAGTGTCTCTGGTTTCAAGTAGCGTCAACAAGGGCCAAGAGTACTACATTAGCTACAAACTCATCACATTCGCTTGCACAACCACTTTCTGCAGGAGGTACAGTCTCATTTCTCACAGAGAGCATACAGAAAAACAACCATGCCCTAACTGGGACTCCCAGAACATTGCGCAACCTCTGTGCCAGAAAGCCGGCTCAGTGAATATTTCAATCAATTGGGAAAAATGCATCGACAACACTATTTTAATTTCTGGATACTATTGGTCCTATTTTGGCAATATCGCCAAGAATTTAATATAAAAGCCAAACTCACACCAAATGTTAATATTTCATAGCAGTTGGACGCGAATGCTATAGAAAACTTTGTCTCGGATATCAGCTTTATTAGAGAGACTTTATTAGAGAATTTTATTAGAGAATTCTAGAGAGCTTTATTAGAGAATTCTAGAGAGCTTTATTAGAGAATTCTGGTTAGAAAAAGCTCTGGGAAGATTGCTGTAGCTGGTTTTAAAAGTTCAAAAATAAACTTTTTTCTTTGTATTCATTAAGATGGTCTTCATGATTTATGTTACTCTAAGGGAAATTAAAAGGATTTTCATTCTAAAGTTTTGAATTATTCATCAAATTTGTGACGCAAGAAATAATGAAAACCACACAAAAACATGTGAGATATTTTATATCAAAACACTCTTTTCATCTTTCAGCAAATCTTTTTCCTACTGATCTCAAAACATTTTCCAACAGACGATTGTAATATTGTTTAATGATAAATAATCACATCTATGGAACAACATTTAAAAAGCGGACATAAGAAGAAGCGGACTCATCACAAAGTCAAAATTGAAAAAAAAATTATAGCACAAACCAATCCGAACTTCACGAAGCGTTTTATTACAAACCGAATGTATTTCTGTGGTGTACCAAGAATAGAGATTAAATCTCTTAATTCCATCTGTTTCCGTGTTATAAATGCCCCATAGAAGGCTTAAACCCAATTGTCAGACCACACACGCGCCCCTTTGAAGGCAAACCCAACCATCCACTCTGTTATTAGCTGTACATCAATCAATGAAAACAGAAACCCAAGACAGTGAAGATCGATTGTTGTTTCTGGTGTAAGTCATAAATTGTCAGTGGAAATAGGTAATGTTTGTAATGATATTATTTTTCAATTTGTATCTTGTGCTATATCTGAGAGTAATTAATGAATTTCAAGCAATTATTTTTAAGAGTAATTCACAATTTTATTTACAACTTTTTCCCTTCATTATTAGATAGTTCCTTAGTGTATTTTGTCAGGCAGAATGTATTATTGTTCTTAATTAAATAAAGTTTTGTAGCTCAAAAGTTTCTCGCCTATTGATTTAACAGTTTTAAATTTGAATATTTTTGAGAATATTTCACAACAATTTTTATTTCAATATTTATCCATCGTTATTAAATATTTCCAGTTACTTTTCCGGTAGAATGTGTTTTTGGGAATATTTAACAAATCTATTTATAATATTTAACTGTCGTTATTAGATATTTCAAATTATTTGTCAGCATAATGTGTTTTTGTCAACAACTCTATAAAGTTTTATTGTTTGAAAGCTGCTCGCTGCCCATTTACAGTTTTAAATTCAATAAATGTTTTTGGGAATATTTCATAGCTTTATTAACAATAATTATTCATCGTTATAAGATATTTCCAATTACTTGCTAGGTACAATGTATTTTTAGAAATATTTCACAACTTTATTTACAATATTTAACCATCGTTATTAGATGTTTCCAATCATTTATCAGGTACAATGTGTTTTTGGAAATATTTCAAAACTTTATTAATGATATTTACCCATCGTTATTAGATATATCCAATTAATAGGCAGAATAAATTTTTGCCAATAACTGAATAAAGTTAGTTGCTCCAAAAATTCTCGCTGTCCATTTTGTAGTTTTAAATTTCACTAACTATTCTTAAGAATACTTCACAACATTATTCACTATATTTATCCATCTTAATGAGATGTTTCCAGTTATTTGGCAGGCAAAAGGAATATTTATCAATAATTGAATTTATTTTTGTTGCTTAAAGTTCCTCTCTGGACGTTTAAAATTTTAAATTTCATTAAAAAGTTTTTTGAGTACTTTCAAAGGAACACATGCATGATAATGAGCGCGTGTTATAAGCTTAACAAGGACAATGTCCCCTAATACATGAGTATGTATGTATGATCTTAATAAAATTCCTATAGCAATGAGTATTTATCACGAATTCATGAAAAAAAAACAAGACCTTGAACTTTATAAAGTAACCCATTTAATGTTTTTATAAAGAAATTCATTTCATTTTATAAATGAATTATCTGCTTTCTCATCGTTGGTTTCTAGTGAATTGAAATTAATCGTTAAATAGGTACTTTGGAGCAAATTTCAAATACATAATACATCAAATAACTTTAATGCATAATATATAAAAATGATTTTAATACATAATACATAAAATGCATCAAATACATAATATGTAAATATAGATTTAATTCATAATACATAAAATAACTCCAATACACAATATATAAAAATAGCTTTAATACATAATACATAAAATAACTCTAATACATAGTATTTAAAAATAGCTTTAATACATAATACACAATATATATAGCAAATAATACATAGATAACATGATAGCACAACAGGGAAAACTACTGGAGGTTTTCAGAAGAGGTTTGCCCAGTTATATCTGGGAAGATATTCCTCATGACATGTTGTAATATTCTCCTGGTTACTCTGATGTTACGACCTTCGTAGGTAATTAGATATTTTTTTAATTGTATAAGAACGGTATAAAAATGACTTATCAATTAAATACGACTTACCTGAAAAAGACTAAATAGATTTTTCTTAATCTTGTCCCACTAAATCAAGCTATATCATGAATTACGTGACATGACAACATGTGATGATATATAAGCATAACAACATGTAATATTAGATAAGCAATATATCGTTTTCTAACATGGAATATTAAATAAACCAAAGGGAGATCTCTCTCCAAAACCTTTTCGCATGCTCTCTAATAATTTAAAATAGTTGTTAAAATTTTACGCGATGTTAGCATTTTTACTGTATCTATTGTGTAATCGTTGGCAAGAGTTTTGAGGATTAATCTCTGATATGCCGTTAATATCAACGGAAAATCAAAAGAATGCTTTAGATACGTTTTCCCCATCCGATTAAAACAGTAATTTAGCACAAAAATGTACTGTGGTCGCCAAATTCCATGCCAAATTCGATATATTTAAGCCACTGAATTTGTGAATTATCATGTTTGCATGTTTCTGAAAGCACAAACTAAGAGAAGGACAATTTATTATTTGATTTAGCTGAAAATTCGACATATGTCTATGTTATCGACATTAAATCTGCATTTGCAATATTATCAATCTGACTCTCTTCGTTCCGCACTTATCATATTAACACATATTCGAATAGCCAAACTTTCTCTTAACTAATTTCATTCAAAATTTGATTGAAATCTACAAATAAGATTTAAAGACCGTATAACAAATTTCAAACGTCTAACCCAAAGCGTTTTTGAGTGATCTTTATTGCAGATGTACTGACGGATATTTACCAAAAATGTATCTTTTGAACTGCGGAAAGATTAAAAAATGGAAATTCGTCGAAATTTCGAGTTCAAATTTTTTGAATATTACTGTATTTTCTCTTTATTACGTATACGAAAAAAAAATTTAAAAAAAAGAGGAGACAGATAATGCAAAGAAATGCTGTTCCATGAAAGTACTGAACAGTAATAAAATACAAATTAAATATGTTTCCATTTGATCGGGTTGAACTCTAAGAGGTCTAAAAAGTGGAGATTCATCAAAATTTGGAGTTCGAATCTTTTGAAGATTACTCTATTTTCTCTTTATTATGTATATGAGAAATTTAAAAAATGAGACAGATAATGCAAAGAAAATTTGGTTGATGAAATGAAATTACAGTAAGAGGGAATTGCCACAAATTAAATATTTTTACATTTGATCGTGCCGAACTCTAAGAGGTCTAAAAACAGGAAATTCGTCAAAATTTTGATTTCGAATCTTTTGACGATTACTCTATTTTCTCTTTATTATGCAAATGAGAAATTTTAAAAAAGGAGACAGATAATGCAAAGAAATGTTGGTCGTTGAAATAAAATTGCAATAAGAGGAAATTAACTACAAAAATTAATAAATTACAAATTAAATATATTTCCATTTGATCGTGCCGAACTCTGAGAGGTCTAAGAAGTGGAAATTTGTCAAAATTTTGATTTCGAATTTTCGATTCTATATCTTTTCTGTATGTATATGAGGAAATAAAAATACAAACAGATAATGGAACAAAATGTTGTTCGATAAAATAAAATCACAAAAAGATGAAATCACCGAAAATTAATAAAATACAAATGGAATATGTTTTCTTTTGATCGTGCCGAATGTTGTTCTAACTAAAGCATTAAGAACAGACGATTCAAACGAAACCTGAGTTTAAAATTATCGGTTTCTTTGGCAAGTCTCTCAGTAAAAATCAATTTTTTTATCTGACACAGAGGCTCATAATTGTGACATGCCATCTTATTATGCCCATTAGTTGCTTTCCGTCTTGCTGCTTCGCTGTTAACAAAGCTGATTCGGCTGTGCTTGAGGTTGCGCGAAGGAAAACTACTAGTTTTACCTTTGCTTTTCCATTACGTGACAAGAATAACTCGTGCTGTGCTTAAAGATCCTGTTAAAAAACATATTCAGATCTAAAGAAAAGAAAGAGATTAAATGTTAGGAGGTCCCGATTCGAATATTTCACGGTACCGAATTCAAACTCTTGCGTCGAGCTCAGATAAAGGAAGGGCATAAAATTAACTGCTTCATTAAATCATCGCAATAATTTACGCTATCATAAATGGGCAAAAAATGCTTCATTAGCTTCAGTCAGAATAAACAACAAAGCAGAAAGGGTTCATTATATCTCTATTTTATTTTATTGGTTAGAAGAAAAAATCATTCAGGTGATCCTGCAGGGAGAAATTAATAAAGACAGCATTTATTCCGGAGTACGTGACAAATATTTATTGCCATACGGGAATCAACCGAAGAACGAACGCGTATTAAGTGCTCATGTATTGAGAAATATTGTTCTTAATGAGTGTTCCTTGTTCTTTTTATCATTTCTTATTCAAGTTTTATAATCAGAAGCTTTAACTATACAACATACTCAGAGAGAGTAACGAATTTCAGTGATTAATCAGACGAATAGTAACTCTTTCACAATAGAAAATATAAGAGCTCTATGTTAATGAAATGTAAAAGAAAATAATGCTAGAACCAGGTGTCCATAATTACCCTCTACTTTAAAGTTATCTCTACTTAAAGTTACCTCTACTTTAAAGTTATAACTTTAAAGTAGAGTCGTTTATAGTTTTAAGTTACTATAAACGACTCTACTTTAAAGTTATCTACGACTCTACTTTAAACTATTGTTCAGAAAGTTATTAAATTTTGTATAGGACATAATAAAGGGTTGGAAATTTGTTTGAGGGAATAAAAAATAGTTCAAAATTTAGTTACAGGGACAGTTTTAAAATGAATTACACATTTATCATATTTTTGACAAATTTAGTTGCAATAAAACATGTTCAACATGACGACCATCATTTTCCTCTACCATCTGGAATTTTAAGATAGCTTGTTCCACAGTTGATCACATCAAGCATGTCAACGCCTTTCGAGCACAATTTTCATGCAAAGTGGAGCTCTTCCACACATTAGCCGTTGTGTAAAGGACGTTCTCCATAATCATTTTACAGAAGAAAATGTCATCAGCCATCACTTTCATGATCTGTAGCCTCCCCGGTCTTCAGACCTACATCCACGTGACTTTGGGCTTTGGGGGACATTTAAAACATCTGGTAAGTCGTGATAATTTCAAAAACTTTACTTGATTTAAAAAGTAACATCTCACAGCATGTTCTTACTATTTCCGAGAGCACACTGCGGTCAACTGAGGAACATGCTATCTTACGATTCCAGATGGTAGCGGAAAATGATGGCCGTCATGTTGAATATGTTTTGTTGTTATTAAATTTGTCAAAAGTATGCTAAATGTGTAATTCATTTAAAAAACTGCCTCTGGTGGCAATATTTTGAACTATTTTTTTTTTATTCGTTCAACAAATTCCTTCATTCTGTCCCATACAACATTTCTTTACTTCCTGAGCAATAGTTTCGCCTGTAGACAACTTTAAAATAGGGTCTTTTTATTATGGACACATCACTGTAAAACAAATGTTTAATGAAACACAAATTTACTGCAACAAATTAGTATACTAATAAAGTTACGCTAGTTGTCTATAACACACTAGTAAGCAAAACAGAAGTAAAAGAAGTTGCATCAATAACACCATTATGTTGATAGTAGGATGAAAGCAGAAATAAAAGTTTACGTTATCAAGACGGATGCGAAAACAATTAAGACATAATGCAATAAATCTGTAATAATTAACATAATTGTTCAAAATACTTGTTATTTAAAACTATGCAAACTCTATAAGTTGTTATTCATACAACTATCTTATTAAGATAGTTTAAAAGGTTATTATCATAAGTTGGTTATATATTTTGTTTAGAGCATAAAATTCACTTATTTGATTCATTGTAAAGGACCTCTTGAATTTCCCTCTTTGCCATTTCATTCTCAAATTCACTTGAAAAGGAAAATTGAGCTTGTCCCTTATAAGAACTATAGCATCCTTTGCAAATTTTTTCTATATGCTTGTTTTCTTCTAAAAACTTGTAATCAGCTCGGACACTCGATAAGTTTATCAAACGTATAGGGTTGTTCCGTATCAGCAGAAAGGAGAAATTCAATTTTTTATTATGGCATTGCGCTTTTGTTTACATAACAGACTATATTAGCTTAATATTTTCAATAATAATTTTTTTATGAATTAACATAATTTTCTTTGAATTATTATATATGTATTAATTTATAATAATGGATTTGATAAATAATAATACATGAATGAATTTATATCAATAATATTTAAATCATAGCAATATGGCAAGTAGCATCAATCGCGAATAAGTATAAAATAATCTTAAATAGACATAATTTTCATTCATTTTTACAGTTGTAAAGATGTGTGAAATATGGTGATGTTGTTATAAAATTGCAATTAAAACTCTTACCTGAGGGTGATTATTAATGACTTTTAACAATGTATGATGTTAGCTAGGTTTAATGTTATCAAGAAAATAAGTAATAAGGTGTTTGATTTCATCAACTGCTATATAAACAAAATATAAAAAGTAAAAAAAATCCTTTAAGCTATAGACTAATCACGTTGTATGTATGGGTATGAGTCACGTTGTAACTATTCTTTATTCATGCAGCAAGTAGCATCAATCGCAAATAAGTATAAAATACGTCTTAAATAGACATAATTTTCATTAATTTTTACAATTTAATTTGCAATTGCAATGCAATTGCAAATACAATTTAAAATTGCAAGCTCTTATCTGAGGTTCATCAATGTATAATGTTAGCTAGGTTTAATGTTATCAAGAAAATATGTAATAAGATGTTCGATTTCATCAACTGGTACAAAATCTCAAAAGTTAAAAAAATCCCTTTAAGCTAAAGATTAATCACGTTGTATGTATGGGTATGAGTCACGTTGTAAATATTCTTTATTCATAATAGTCACCTGATGCCACTCACATCTCAAAATTCATACAAAGAATTATCTATATGGTCATGCGAAAAAAAACACATAAAATTCAATTTATTTTAGAAAAAGGAATTTATTTTAGGAACGTAAGTAGATAAAGAAAATTAAAAATTAACTTTCGAAAAATTCTCGAACGTGCTCTCACTATCAATTACACTTTCCAAAATGGCATCAACATTCAACTGAAAATAATAAAAAACTAACTAACAAACCATATAATCCATCCATAAACCTCAAAAGCAAGATGGATGACACCCACTTCAACACTTTTAACAATTAACTAATGAGATTCCCGAGAAAAACAAGTAGTGAATGCCAACTGACAGCAGGAAATGAGTGCATAATGACTCTCACTTCCCGCGCCACTATTCCCACGATGCACGCATGATCTTTACCAGAATGCATGCTTTTCTGCCATCCTTCCGCAAATCGTGACAACCCGCAAAATGCAACTCTCTCTATTCGATACATCACGCTCGGGTTCAAGTGTCGACTCATAAAGATGCCATTAAACGCGAAGACAAACCAGTAATATACTATCTATCAAACCGTATTTACCGCACGTCACGACATCCAAGTTGGCAAGCCGTCATTTTCGTCCTTGCCATCCTAGCCTCCGCCGCCACAGAAACAATTCAGGTAGCTCTCACATCCCCCGTGATTAACCCTTTCTTTTTTTGGCAGGACCCCCTTTTTTTCACACGACTCGGATGGGGTCAGTCTCGTGAGTAAGGGGTCAGGACTCGTTGGGTCATAAAACACCGTCTGTAGCACTATTAGACCTCCTTCGGTGTCCAAACAACAGTAATCTGCAAGTCAACATCATCATTACGTTTCGTCGTCTCGCGAGTTTTTTCTTTTTTCGGTAAAACCCTTCATTGATTAACGATCGATTTCTTTTTCTAGAGGTTTTACAATTAGCAAGGCGGTGTCAGACGGTGAGACTATTACATATTCATTAGGAAGTTTGCTATGTAAATATTTGAAATGTTTTTGGTGTTGCATTTTACCCTTTGGAATCTCGAGGAGTGGTTTAAATTGATTGTCATTCCAGGCAAGTAAATCCAGAGGAACTTATCAATTTATTGAAGCGGTTTTTGTTTTATATTTTATGGTATTTGTGTAGAACATCACTATGAAAATGTAAATTTTCCAATTACGTTATCTATCTATTTATTTATTTATTTTGTTCTATTTGAAAACATGGGTGACTTTGAAGATATGTTATCAGATTTTGATTGATGAAAAAGAAAATAAATAAGAGTAAGTCTTCCGAAAAGTCTAATTTTGCTCCAAACAATCTTGATAAAATATTTCAGTTTGCTTAGGTAAGTTAGTCGAAACATGAACTTAATATTAAAGATGTTATAAATAACAGTATACAAAAAAATTCCCTTGCAGTGTCATGCTAAAATTATTGATGACTTTTTTATATTTTATTGATCCAAAAAAGCATAGAAAGTTGAAAGCTTTATGTAGTAAAAAGAAATAAATAATAGAAAATAGATCTGTTTATTTATAGATATCTTTACATTCTCATTTGCAAGTTATGAATAGGCTATTTTTAATTTTTGTACAAAACTAGAAAATTTAAAATTTCTAAATTTCAAATTCGGAATTGTTTGAAATACTTCATTCAGAAATTAGGAAATAACTGAGCAGAAATTGACTTTCATTTTTAAAGAATTAAAAATTTTATTAATACATTCCAAGGAAATTGTATCTTTTAAAAAATAAATTTTACAAAAATTATTTGAATTATTTTTATTCTTGTGTTTCTTTTGGAGGACTCAAACGCACTGCGTTTTAATGACATCTACTAACATTTTTTTAAACAAATCTTAAATTTCTAAAACAAATTCTTCTATTTTTTTTAAAAAAATTCTTTATGACGAATGCTAAGAATCTAGCAAACCATTTTCCAAGTAATTATAAAACATCGTATTTAAACTAGATTGTTTATGACGTTATAATTAGCTTCAAAATTTTTTTCAAACTGATTTTAAATTATATATAAGCGTCAAAATCTTTAAAATCGGAAAGGATTGAGAAACTTAATATTTTATTTGAAGAATAATTTTAAAAAAGTGACTATCTAACTTTTTAAAACACATGTATGAAATAATTAACGCTTTTAAAATAAATATATATATCTGAAGAATGGCTCATATTTTTAGAGAAGTAAAAGCATAATTTTTTTCACTTTTACTAAATTAAGAATATAAAAATGTTTGAAATAAGTGTAGATGTAATATATTTTTAATCTTTACATCTCAAATAATGTGTCATTTATTATTTTTTAAGGGCTGTTTGTAACTTTAAAGCTTGTTGTAAAATAAACTTTAAATTATTTAAAAATTTATTAAAATAGAGATAAGAGTTTACTGAAGTAAAATTATTATTAGGCCGTCTGAAAAAAATAAATCAATAATATATAGCAATAGTTTTGAAGAAGAGAATTAAAATTTTGATTAGTTTTCAATTTAAATTTTGAAAAAATTTCTCTGTTAGCACTTTTTTTAGAATTATTGATTATTGCACATCCGTATTTGATGATCTTCTCTAAATATGCTATTGTATGATTTTCATTTTACAGATTACAATATTTAAATATTTATTTAAAAAAGCAAAACGAAATAGAAGATATATAGCGCAACTCATTTATGAAAAATGTTACTAGTTTGACAAAAAGGAATTTCAATGAAAATGATTATAAGTACAAAAATGTGTTATGAACTTTTAAAAGAAAGAAAATGCGTAGGCATATTTTTAAATAATTCAAATTTGTATTATACATAATTCAAAATTTCAGATATATATCATAAACGCAAGATTTAAAAAAAATTCAAATTCAAAAACGACTAAGAAACTTATCAATGTTTAACTGATCTGCAATTCGGTTAATTTAACTTAACATAATGTTTAAGTAATATTTATTAACAATAAATAATTTGCCTGAGAATGTCACTGTTGTTAAAACTTGTATATAATATAATCTACAATTTTTATTTTAAATAAAAAAATAATTAATTTTGACCCTGATGTTTTGAATGTTACATAATTACTGGGCTATAATGTACATGAAATAAAAGGTGACTATTTTATACTAGAAGAATTTTTTTGTTTATCGGAAATGTAAAATTATAAATGCATAATACAATGTATATTGCAAAACTATTTAGTTTTTTTTAAATGAAATAATAATATAACAGTTTATGTTAAAATAAATAGATTACCCAAGTAATTGATCTATATTTTATGCAGATTTTGTTTTCAGCTCCATAATAGGAAATAAATAAACCAATTCTAAGGGAAAGAATATGTTTCCACAACCTTAGATTAAATCTCCACAAACACAGAAACCTTACAACCTATTTCCCAACGCATATTTTCCAATCTAATGTAAATTCACGACTTCATAATCATACACTTTCATAGAATTTAATTTAAACTTATAAAAAATGGTATTTCATGAGTAAAAAAAAACTTTTCCCCCCAAACGCCAAATCGATCAAACTTCATAAACTTATATGGAAGATACCACTCCAAACCCAATACGAAATAACATTGATAAATGAACGCCAATCAAATCGTGACCACATCAGCTCAAAAGGTAGAAGCTAACGTTCTCTCTTTTGGCCGAATAACAAGGTGCTTACCTCCTTTACATAACTCATAAGCAAATAATGGCTCTTGCCTTCGAATTTAGCAATAACTTTATTATTTTATGACCCGCTAGGTTCTCGACAAGTGCATTCTCACGAAGCAAAAAAAAAAAAGAAAAAAGGACGATTTATACTAACTTCTGGAAGTACAGATTCTTTATGATTAAGGAATATTTACCGATGGCATTCAGAGGCAAATATAATCGCTCTTGTAAATGGGCCTCATATATATATTTTTCCCCCTTGCTCTTATCAAGCGAACAAAAGAGAAAAGAAAAATCTAATTCGGATCCCAACACGAAGTGTACATTTTAGATTCCCGAGCAAAGACCTACATCACCGAACGAAAGCCTTTTGCATCACGGTAGCACGTCTCACACGGCGAGTTCATCACGATTTCCATTGCAGTGTTGTACCGGCCATTTTTCATTCTGTCTCGCGCGTTTGCTCTCTGCTCCCGAAGAAACCCCCTTTTGCACCTTTCTGATCTCGGTTTCAATTGAAATAGCTGGGTCGTTTCATCCTTCAGAACAAAATTTTTGTAACTGTAAAATAACGGCAAAACATGAGCCGGGAAACCAGTAGTGCCGATTGGATTTGGATTGGATTTTTAGTTTTATTGGCACAAGAGCCAAAATAGGCTTTACTGCGCCATGCGTATGGTCAATAAATAGAAAAAACATTAAAATTCAGTAAAAAATGAAAGGTCATAAAAGTATGTTAAAAGTTCTGAATCAATTGAATGGTGTGCCAGCCAAATAAAGATATTTAAATAAAATGGTAAAACCCGATTGCTCTCAAAAATTTAAAAAAGTTTCCGATGAGGATTTTCCCCCAATAACGATCGATTGTCCAGCGATGAGGAGTTAAAATGATGTAAACGGTAAAGATTAAAATCTGGGCATTCTATTAAAATATGAAGAACTGTTAAATTTACTTGGCATTTGGAACAAAAAGGAGCATGATCACCTAACAAAAGATATTTATGAGTTAGGTGAGTGTTACCAATGCGGAGTCTATTCAATTTGAACGTCTAGCTCTCGCACTGGTAAACAAGGTCAATTTGAAATAATAGGTTTTATAGCATACAATTTGTTATTAAAATTTTTATTCCAAGATTCCTGCCAAAGCGAGTTAAAATTATGTTGGATTCCCTTTTTGGCATCCCTGACTGGGATGTCGCTATTTAGAAGCAAAGATGCCCTCTTTGCAGCATTATCGGCCAGCTCATTACCAGTGATTCGACATGACTCGGACCAGTAGTGCCGAGAAAAATATTCAAAAACGGGATATTTAAAACAACTAAAGAACCACACTTACCGAACTAACAAGGAGAATGCTACAATTTGATAGCTCAGTCTGAATTTTAAATGTTGTTGTTTCTTATGGCACTTGTCTTTGGACAAGCCCCCTGCTGATACAGCAATATATTTAAGCCGAAAGGAGCGTCTCTTGTTTCTGAAGTAGCGCCAACTAGGGGCAAGAGTACGACTTAGCTACACACTCATCACATTTACTTGCACAGCCCCTTTTTACATGGGGGCACTGTCACACATCTCATAGATAGCACACAGAAGAACAATCATGCACGAACCGGGCCTCGAACCCAAGACTCTCAGAACACAAGGAAGACGTGCTACATCTATGTCAGAGAGCCGGCAGATTTAAAATGCAACTCTTACATAACCAATTCTGAATAAGAAGTCTGAAATTTATCCCAATTCGGCCTATCAATGTGCAATTTATGTTGATAAAATATCACTGAAAAAGAATGGGCTATTACGGTTGAGAAAGATTATACATATGAAAACCTTCTTCAAAGAAATAAGCGTATTTTTATTTAACAGCTTTCGTTTTTCCTAATTTAACGAAATACTTGCAATTTTTATCTATCCTCAAGGCTACTTTTTAAGATTCATGACGAGCAAAGCATAGAAAACTAACAAGGGTATTAGAGATTAGGAAACATAGAAACTGTGAGCAAATATTTTGAATGTATCATTCATCCACAAATGTATAGTTTTTAAAATCTGATCTTTGCCCTTTTAATTCAGTATAACGAAATAAAAGGTTTCACATATACGATTGATTTCCAAAAGTCTTACCCTAATAAGATCTTTCATAACAGTTGTTTGCCAATAGCATACAATTAACACGAACTAAAGTAGTACAAGAGTGTGTTTATTAGAGAGTATTCGAGAAACCATTCCCGCACCCTTTTTTCCAATCAACGGAAATCAAAATATGTCGCAGAACTTCTCCGGTAGTCACAAGAAAGCATACCAAATTTTATATATCTAAATCATTACATTTTTGAGCTATCTCATTTACATTCTGCTTGAAGAACACAAATATTTCTATAAAATATTGATTAGTAGCATAACAAGTAATATAGAAAACAATTTTTTAAAATCAATTCCTACTTAGGTTAACAAAGAAAGTTTGTATTTTAGTTACTAGTAATTAAATAATTACAATTAATATGAATATGTATATGAATATGACAGAATCACAATACCAAGCGCCAAACTAGAAAGCGAATTTCCGGACAATTTCCATTCTCCTTTCTATATATAGTGTTCGAACTCACAGCCGAAGGAATGCGAAACCAACACCCTACCAACCAGCTTATCCTGGTCTGACAGTTACGATTACTATAAATAATTGATCAAAAATTATATTAGCGGCGAATTTTCAACGCCAATTTAGGATTCAAAGCCAACTGTGACAAAGCAAAATGCACGATTTTTCTACACCAGTTGGGGAACACAACACAGATAAGAAATTTCAAATTTTCTTTATTCTGTATTATTTTAATTCGAAAGTACTTCAAAATGAATAGGAAAAATAGATTTATTAACAATGTTTGATTTTAAATGCATCAAACATTATGAAAATGAAGAGAATAGTTTAAAGTAATCGTCCTAAAACATGTTAAGCCTTATCTCATTAGTATGCTTAAGAAACCAACTGGATTCGTTACTTATCTGGCTCATTATATTTGGGAAATGAAAATATTTGCCGAGAAAGTTACTTTTTTAGTTAATTAATAAAAAATGGATGAGTTGATATTTGAAAAAACTGTATTAACATCAAATGTCATCCACTACAAGTTTAAACAAATTTACTT